>OY757270.1:11810083-12022048 GCA_963584085.1 Pyrausta aurata | reverse complement strand
CCCCGCGACGGCCGGCGTAATAGTCAGGAGCGCTAACCAGTAGACCAAACGCGTCGTCGAAAAATAAATGATGTCATATTCTAGGACCGACGACCTCTCCGCGCACCTATACCTCTGCGACGTGCTCCTAATAAGTGTGACAGTATTCTCCGGTCACTGGTGGTTAGACGGCACGGAAGAAGCCTCGGCACGGATAGAAGCGCTTTGAGAAGCCGACTCCCCGCCGCGGCCGCCGCGCTCATGAGCAGAGAGTCGTGGAAGGATCATACTATACAGGTAGAATGTCTTGTATTAGTAAACATACCACTGCTGGGCTTGCCAGTCCCAGTATGAGGTATTCGAATTGGACGCGAGTGAGCGTAGTTATATCCTGCGGTTATTGATGTATTTTAAGTTTATTCCTTTGTATGATGACGCTTAGCCACCGCATTCTAATATACATGCAACGCCATCTCTGGTTGGAAACGATAAACTTTTGGTACAATAAATACAAATACTTGGAACTCTGAGCTATAACATCAGTCGCGTTACTAACAACATGTAAGAAGTATCAAAAAGGCTCTGCTCATATGTTCGCTTGGATATATTTGAATGAATGATGATGATGAATGATAATAATTTTGGTTCAAATAAGTGAATGTTGCTGAAAATATGACTGTTTGGCCCAAACAAAAATTGATAAAAAGTGCTTTCAACTGTACTGCATTCAGTAGAGTTGAAAACACTTTTTAACGGTACGATTTTATTGGCATCGGTCGTGAATGACGTTTATTATTATTATTTAGAGCCTGTGGTGTCCCACTGCAGGGCAAAGGCCTCCCTACCCTTTCTCCAGTCCCCATGATTTTGGGCATTTATTACCCAGTCTTTGTCGAACACGTCTAACTCGTCACGCCATCGTTTTCTAGGTCTACCACGTGGCCGTTTTCCAATGAATGACGTTTTCTTACTTTCTTTTTAATTGAAGATCTATGCTCGGTGGAGTTTTCTTCATTTATCTCTATTCAGAGCCATCGCCTTGACCTCTTGGTACGACTCGACGTCCAACTTTTCCTTTATTTGGGTCATATACGCTCTTCTAGGTCTTCCTCCTTTCCTTTTCCCTTTAATCTTGCCCTCTATGATGATCCTTATCAAGCTATCGTGCCGTACCAAGTGTCCAAGCATCTTTCCTCTCCGGTTTTCTATTGTTTGGAGTATATTTCTCTCCTCGCCTACAATCCTCAGAACATCTTCCTAAGATTGCTTTTCCATCCAGCTAATTCTCTTTCATCATCATCATCATCATTATCAGCCGAAGGACGTCCACTGCTGAACATAGGCCTCCCCCATGGCTTTCCACAACGACCGGTTGTGAGCGGTCTGCATCCAGTGCGATCCTGCGATCTTCACAAGGTCGTCTGTCCATCTTGTCGGCGGACGTCCTACGCTGCGCCTTTGGTCGAAGGGTCTCCAATCTACTCTACTTTGACTAATTAATTTGCAGATGTTAGAATGGCTGAGCCACACGCGCGACGGCGTGACGGACGCGGCGACGGCGCGGGGTTGCGCGCGCGCGCTGGTGGCGCTGCGGCACGCGGAGCACTTCGCCGCGCACAGGGTGTGGACGCGACTGTGAGTACTGTGACGATTATTTTACAATACAATATCATTTGAATTTACTCTGAAAATCGGTGTCGTGGCATGCTTACCATCTGCTGTCACGATTCATACGGAGGGGTGCTTTTTGGCACACCCTGGGGTGTTATGTTTTTATTTCGTTTAAGTTTTATATTTATTTTGATATCTTTTTTTGTCCTTGCTATTTTTATAATAGTAAGTTAATGTATTTTATTTAATTGTTATATGGTTCATATAAGGACTAATACCCAAATACAATCTGGTGGTCGTCTTACTTGATTTAATTTAATTTGTGTACAATTTAATTCAATAATTTAAAATGTATGTATGACTTAACTATGAAATGAATGAATTTCATTGTGTGTCAATTAACAATCATTTATTCATTCATTTGGTATATATATAGGCAAGCTCATTCAATCAATCATTTATTGCTTATGTTATGGGTGAAAAAAATACATGCTGCTCTGACCCTGTCTAGAATCAGACTGCGATCAACCCATTTATTTTACAAACCTCCAATGAGTTGTTAGATTGAGCAATGGAATCACCTTTTAAGAGGTGGCGTCTGCACGTTTATATTATTATTATTACACCATGTATTGATATCCACATATCATTTTATTTATTTAATTATATTAGCATCTGACATACAACCTAGCTGAGCACATATTTGTATTATTATTACCTACGTTGGTAATCCATTACACTTTAATTTGAGAACAAAGAATTATCCTTTATTTTATCTGCATTTCAGGGAAAGTTATTTTGGGAAACAAACAAACATTGAGGACTGAAATTGAACTGTGATCAACATTTATTATATTAATGATTTGTAATATTGTATTTATCGTACTTATTGATAAATAAGATTATTGAAGTGCCAAACAATGTAATAAATGTAATGTAAATGTAATGTAAGTGTTGCTATTATTTTGTTGATATTTAAACTGATTTTAATTATTGTTCAATGCTGTTATATTTTGTAAGCTTGGCAGGCTTGTTATCATCCAAGCTTTGTAATATTTGACAGTTATTTTACTACTTGAATATTAATAAATATAATACAATATTGATCTGACTGTAATGTTTCGTTGATTCGTAATAAAACAGGATTAAATATTCCCTTTAATCTATAATTTAATAGGCTACTTGTTTGAATACAAGTATACAGTATAACCATAATGATAAAATTATTATTTACAATTATCTAAGTTAATATGGTTGCTTTTTACAAGCTTTTCCTATATTTACGAATGATACGACATTTAAATCATATTATTTACTGGCTTAAACATTGACACAACATTTTTTTTTTACCCGCCCACTATCCACATCTGTCCATCAATCTCTTTACTTAAATCGTGTCCTCTACTCTCCTAATTCATTTTTTTCCTACAATATGTATTCTTTTTTGAAGTGGAGAACCACAGTTTACCATTGGTAATGTCATGTATAAAGCGCTCTATTTATAGTCTCACGTGCGATTGAGAGAGCGAGAGGGAAACAATAAATATCTCGCTCTCTTTAGTGTCATTACCTTCCCCACTAACCCAAGAGACGTAAGTGCGCGGGTTGACTTCACAATTCGTTCACTTAACACTTCTAATCTACTTATCGCATATCGTCCACCTATCTCTTCTTATCAACTTATCTTTTCTCGTCCACTTATCTCTTCTCGTCTACTTATCACTTCTCGTCCACTTATCACTCCTCATCCACATCACTTCCCCCCTCCCCTACAGCGTGAGGTGCGCGGGGTGGGGGCGGCGGGCTCAGACCGGCGTCTCGTCTGCCGGCGGCGAGCCCGGCGCCTTTGTTGGTACGCGGATCACTTCGTCTTCTAACTTCGACTCTATCGGCATGTTCTGAAATGTTGGATTAGAATTAGTTTTGTGGCTAATTCTGTAATAGGTTTACGGTCTGTTTCACAATGTAAGCTCTGTAATTTTTAACTCTCTCTTCTCTTCTCTCTCTTCTTTATTATCCAAGATTTAAGGCTGCTGTCACCTACCTTCTAACAAAGTTCAAGTCCAGTTTTCTCCCCAAAAATGACTTAACTGACTACTTTTTTTGAATGAATTGGGTAGAAATGAACTATCTCCATAAGATGTCGACTCTGAATTTTTGATTCAATCTTTAAAATGTCTATAATTTGCAATCATAGAAGCCAAATTGACGGTTTTTCTGGTGAACTTTTCTAGATCAGTTGTTGACATCAGCTATCGAAATAACATAAACTGGAAGGGAATTACGTTCGTATACAAGGTGTCGACTCTGTTTTTTTATTTATCGCTCTGGTAATTCCAAATGAAGACAAAATTGAAACCATGTTTTGGCATAAAATATGCACCTAAAGACAGGCGATTATCTCTGAGATACATTGCACTTATTCTGTGTTATTTGATAAAACAATGTTATAGAGGTTCCTATCTTTGACTTAGCATCTAAATTCTTGATTTTATCTTGTGCAATATATTCAAGATATCTTACTAAAGTAACCTATAAATTTGAGATTTGGAGCTGTCACGAACATTCATCTTCGATCGAAGTTTGACAGACAGCGCCGAGCGCTCGGAGGGGAAGGGTGTGTCGCTCGTTGTCTTCGCTGCTACTCTTTTATTTCGTGTATGATACTCATTCCAAATTTGAAAATATCACGCTTTGCACAATTTTTATACGGCGACCAATTCGCTTTGAGGCTTTATGCAACAGGCATAAAGCCACATAGTGCATTCCACATCGTCTATGGTCTCTAATTATAACAAAAAAGTATTCGTTCTTTTGTATCGATTTGTAGTTGTATTTAAATGATTAATCAATTTTAAGTTAACTTGCATAGAAAGTAATCCTTATTAATACTATAAACAAGAAAGATTTGTATATATGGTGACTATTTCAAGAGGTTCATGAGTTAAACAAAGATCTTTTATCATATACATTGTGTATTTTCGAAACTTGATCAAACAAAATGTGCAGATACTAGGACCAAAATTATCGACAAAAATAATAATAATAATAAATTCTCCACAAAATAAAATTGTGGTACATGATGAGCAAACTGTTTCTATCACCAAACAGTTAAATGTCAATTTTAGACAAATACTAAATTAATTAGGCCAAGAATAGGCAATAGTACCAATTCTATTGCATATTATGTATGGGTTGCAAATAATAACCTTATTTATATAAAATAAAGTAGTATCAGTAACACTACTCTTAGAAAAAACAACAACTTACATACGAAAATAAAGAAAGTATTGATTTATTTCTTAACTAAAATATTTACAGGTATTTAACGTGAAAAAAAAAAAAAATACACGGTCCTAGTCCAATGTTAACAGAGCGCGAGCCGACGGCCAAAAGAGGGCGCTCGCTGGTCTTCTTCAGTTTATATAGGCCCGTAGTGCTGCCGTTACTCCGGGGTTGCTAACACTACTTTATAGTTTAACAACGGTAGACCGATTTTCATGATATTTACTTTGTTGAATCGGTATTTACCTCTTACCCCTTAAGTTATTATGAAACGGAGTTGGGGCGCGCTGAGGCTGGATTCGAAACACAGTTTACTGGGGCCACTAGTACATCCATAAAAACTGGCAACGGGTAAAATGGACTTACGTTCCGTACGGGATAACTGAGTAATGAATGTACATTTTATGATATTGAGTGTCTGCTGGCAAATAGTTATTATTTAACCGATTTCAAAAGGAGGAGGTTATCAATTAGATTGTATGTTATTTTTTGTATGTATATCATCCTCATATCTCAATCATTTATTGACCGATTAGATTTTTTTTTGTCATTTTCTTATAGGGTTTGACTTTTAATTGGTCCCATTGTGGCCAAATCCGGAACTGATGATGGGGTCTTGGTGTAATCGAGGGAAACCCTCAATCAATAGATCAATCAATTAGATTGTATGTTATTTTTTGTATGTATATCATCCTCATATCTCAATCATTTATTGACCGATTAGATTTTTTTTTGTCATTTTCTTATAGGGTTTGACTTTTAATTGGTCCCATTGTGGCCAAATCCGGAACTGATGATGGGGTCTTGGTGTAATCGAGGGAAACCCTTAAATCTAAAAGACGTGTATAGTGTTTTGTACTAGTATTGAAATACTTGACGTTGACGTGTTGACGTGTCTTTACGTCTGATAGTCACTATTTTGTAGAACTGAGCTGATAGTGGAACTCCTTAATGATTAGGAGTTCAGTGATTATGACGCCGGAACTTATGTAAGGTACTTTGTAGCTTATTAAAGAGCAGAGTCAAAAGGTGAAACCCCCTCCCCTCGATTTTAATTACTAACAATTTGCAAATAAAATAACTTAAACCGACTTCAAAAACAAAATACACTAAAAAGTCTTAAATAATCTCTTAAAAGGACTCCATTCCAAGGACAAGGTTTGTCTAAAATGGAGTCCTTTCAAGAGTTGATTTAAGAATTTTTGGTGACTTTTGTTTTTGAAGTCGGTTTTGTTGAAATAGTATGGCGGTGAAGTGATCATCAAACCAACAAAATTAAAGACAAATAAGGGCTTTTGTTTTTAGTATTTGACTTTGAGTAGTAAACATTCGTGCTTTGGATTTTGAATAAGAGTAAGCGGACGACAAAAAGTCAAAGAACAGCTGTCTTTCTTTATATGGACCGTATAGAGGCGTTATTTAGTTCCACGATCTTTGATACGTACTTGTACGTACGTACCATTGGCCATTGGCGTCAATTCCATACTGTGTGAGACTTGTTCATGGCATTAATTCCATACGCTAGTAACAGTATTTCAATAGTTTAAACCTAAATAAATAGGGCAATATTTTGCTTAGTTAACATGAATTATCTTTCTGGGTACTGATTGCACCAGTGACTTTCACAACCACATCCTAACTATAAACTTGTATAGTTAAACGCTTGTTTTAGTAGAAGCGTTTCATGGGATGTGTATGTAGTTAATATGAACCTGTATTCAAATTGTACGCAAATGCCATGAAATTCAATGGTTCTATTCAAGTCCACATTCATATAATATTTCATTTTTTTTTAATTTATTAAACTAAAAAAAATATGAAAATGATGTTATTTATCATCTGTTATACATTAAATACTTGAAATATTGATCGAAAGCTTCTTAACTACATTTTCTGAATGAAGCTATAGTAACTTGTCACATATTTCATATATCAAAATACAAATCATATCAAAGAACAGCGTCACACTAAAAGGTATTTATGTGTTAATAAATCCTCATAGCACCCAGTTGGTATGACACGTGGAAGATCAAGCGCAGAACCAACGGCAGCATCCACCAATAAACCTTAGTCCCCGTTTCTCATGGAGTTCACATTCGTAAAAAAATACCTATTCTCAGAGTCACGATTTGGGTGAAGACATAAAGAGGCAGATAACTGCCCAAGTAACACATGACAGCAGTATATCGACCGACTAACAGCATTAATGTATCGTTGAAGCATTTTGAGTTAGCATTATAGTAGCATTGTAAACGTATATAGGGCTAATATCGTGCTAATTTGGGCACAAATTATACGGCTTTAGATCGTAAATAAGCATTATTAAAGCCAAAAAAAATGACGATTGCATTATTAAAACATTATTATGGTCAACGAAAATGCCAATAGCATTATAGAAGCTTTATTACGATCAATGAAGATGTCAATCACATTATATAAGCATTATATTAGCATTCTTTTAATAAGAAAAATGTTTATTGCATTACAAAAGCATTACAGTAGCATGAAAACATGCTTTAAGCATTATACGAGCTTTTTAAGTGTTCACAGTTGGTATATGAATAAACTTTTCATCATTGCAAAAACAACTCTAATGCCATGACACTATGATAGAAATATAAAAATAAAATATTTTTTTATGAATTCGCCATTTTACTATTATAGCTTTGACATATGAACGAAGAAAAGGAGAAGCAACTACAAAATTATTTTAAATACCGTTAAGTTTTTGGTTCTTATTTTATTCATACCTTCAAATATTACTACGCAATGAAGTTTACTGTGAATGTCTATACAGTATTCATTGATATTTTTCACGCGCTTTCGATATATTGTGTTTTTGTTATAAAATAAAAGAAAATGATATGTGTGCAGTTATCAAAACACTAGTGTATAACTAGAAAAGTGTGTATTTTGTTTAATGAACATAATAGTATTAGATGGGCATTGTGAATTTGTGTTAACAAATAATATTTAAGACACTTGCTGTAATTAATAGGCCAGAATCATTATAATTTTTAGGTTATAAAATGAAAACAAAATGGTGTCTTTCTATAGCAGCACGGTGAGCCCTATTAATGCCACTGGCGAAATAAATACTCACATGTGAACAGTTATCATGCCAGAGGCCAGTTAGAAGACTTTGTGTGAACTATTATAGTGTCATCGGCATTAAAGAAGCCCTATATAGATTCACCGAGACACCAGTAGCCTCGATGTAGACTGATATAGTGCCATTACTTTACAAGTTTAGGGATCCTTTAGCAAACCAATAAAACCCATTTTGGACTGCAGTCTTGTTTGGTTCAGGGCATTTTATTTTTTCACTAGATGGCGTCAATCATTCAAAACGCGCCATTAATTATATTCGTATGTATAAAAAAGACATTATTTTAAGTCATTTTAAAAAAGTATTATTCGTTTCGTTCGAATACTTAAAAAATCACAGAGTACAAAGTACAATGCCATACTGCGGTTATTTATTTCAAAGTAATTTCGCAGCACTGCAAATAATACACACACGATTAGGCAATATACCTTTACCATTCACCAGAAAAAATGCTACTGTGTTGTTAAATTAATTTTGTCATTTTACCAAAATGGCTGACAACATCATTTAGTTTTACGAATAAAGCAAAACTAACGTAATATACTGCTAAATGCATTGGTATGACTGACTTGTATTTGAATAAAGGGCTGTTAGCAGTAAAACAGCACTGAGGTGACCTTTAAAAATGCAACCATTTCATTAGTTCACGTCCATGCTGTTCAACGGCATTAGGCATTATTATGGTTCACGTTGATGCTATTTAAGTGCATTAAGCATTTTTCCACGTCTTATAGTGCTGTTATAGGTTTAAATGCACTGAAAATTGCTTATAGTTGTACAACGACATTGTAGCTGGCTGTATAAAAGCTAAAAGCTTTATTATAGCACTTTTAAATGCCATTATATAATCGTTATACAGCGTAAAGCATCGTTTTGGTTTTGAAATGCCAATATCGTGCGTCAAGTTGCACGGTGAACATATATACGAGTTTATACGGATCATGAGTTGTAAATGGAGTCAACATTTGTCTCTTATAATGCTATCTGTGTTACTTGGGTGGTACCGACCTGAAGCGACTGACTAGTGATGTGCCAAGTCATCTTTTTTTGATCTCGAAATATTTTAGAAATTCGTTACAAAAATCCAAATAAGTACCGACTGACATTAGAATGTTTTTTAAAACAAGGTTCAATCAGGAATTGAGTCGGAAGAATCTCTATAAAGCATTTCAATTCTATGAAATAGCCAACACGGCACATCACTGGTTAGTCGGTGCAGGTCGGTACGTGTTACCCGCCTCGATATGTCTTCACCCTTTGGATGCATTTCGTGTCTTCCCATGCTATAAGTTTTTACGTTATTATAACTGTACGTTTGTGTTGAAATCTGTGAATTTAGTTATTGAATTACCAAAAGGAAAATGTTCGCAAAAGGAATTGACGCGAGCCCTAATTCCGAACTGTATTCGCGTAGGTATTTTAAATACAAAAAAACTGGTATAACATTAATTTATCATATCGACTTTTACATGACCATCATTTTCTATGTTCATCATACGCATAGCCTACTACCTAGAGATAAAGTATCAAAATTGTTTGATTACAGTTAACATTTTTTGTGTCCCGGACATATAAAATCGCACACACACATTGATAAATTCGGTAAAATCTGAGAATCTCCAGACTGTCATATGGCTCTTAATGTAAAAGTTGTTGGTAATCTTAATAAATAAATAAAATAAGCTCTGGCTAGCAAAATCTGACAGATACTATATTTGAATTATTCCTTAGTTTGTGCTTACTGGCGATTGAGATTTGAGAAACAGGCTCTTGGTATAAAATATAACTTTTGAACAGACATTTGCAGTTGGCTCTGTACCCAGACATTTTGCCACGATCTTATCTGATGGTAAGTGATGATGCGGATCTAAGTAGGATTATGTCTCAGTAGTGACACCCTATTCAATCTCTTCTTGAAATTATAGTTGAGAAAACTTCTGCTGGCAACGAATTACATTCTTCAGTTGTAAGCAAAAAAAAGCGGATCGAAATCGTTCAGCGCATATTGCTGTTATATCTACAGCGTACATAAGGGTGAAATATAAGTAAGATCGCATGATCATACTGGATGCAGACAACTTGCAATCGGTCGCTGTGGAAAACCTCCCCTATGGCCATTGTTCAACAGTAGACGTCCTTTCATTCCAATGGAGGAAAGGAGCTGGAGGAATTAAATCATGCTACTCTATCGAAATGTATTCTGTTAAAGACAAAGACATCTCGTACCTCTAGTGCCGTGTAGTGTTTGTGCAGCGGTAGTTTAGCAGCGGGGATGGCGGGCCTCAGCCGCGCTGCGTCGAGCAAACGCACGCCTCGCCGCAGCGGGCTTGAGCGAGGAGACGAGCGGCTGCAAGCGCCCACGCTCTTCAGGAGGCGAGCGCTGTCAATACGAGAATAGCCAGTTTTTTTATTTTATTTTATTTATTTATTAGGTGCACAAAACAGAGTTACAACAATTGCTTGACAAATAAAATAAAGTAAGTAAGATACAGAGGTATGCTGCGACTCCACTACCATGTACACACAGCATGATAAGCTTAACATCGATTTAGGTAATAGATCAAATGAATTGTGGCGAAATTACAAACAATTAATTAATAATACAGATTATGAAATATAATATAATATAATAAAATGAACTAAACAGGTTCCACAGCATTACTTATCGATAACTTTATAAAGAGCAGTTCTCCATTTCGTGACAGAAGAATTGTGGATGTCAGGGACTTCGACGCGTCTGTGTAGAAGAGTGTTGTACTGTTGACAGTGAGTCAAGATTTTCATTCTATATTCAGCTATGGTGGAGGGAGTTCAACTGCCTCGGTGGCGCATCGGTTAGAGGGTCGCATTTTCAAGCGACAGCTGCGCCAGAGGTCCCGGTTTCGATTCCCGGGTCGGGCCAAAAATATGTACCTGGGTTCCAGAAATTCTCAGAGAAGCCTGGAGTTTGGAAGTTGGCGGTGTTTCACCCCCGTGGCTCGCGGAAAGCGCGTAAAGCCGTTGGTCCTGCGCCTGATCTCTCTCCGGTCGTGTCAGATTGCTGTCCCATCGGGCTATGAGACTGAAAGGAATAGACAGTGCACCTGTGTTCGCGCACACTCTTGTGCACTATAATATGTCCCGCGCAGTCGGTTAGTCGTTGTGACTGGCCACCGTAGTCGAGTTAGGGGGACTATATTTATGGCAGCGGGGGACTCTTTTACGAGGGACTCTTTAAGGTCATGGCAGGGAATGGTAGTAGTAGAAGATGGACAGCAAAATAGGTGTCTAAGTTACAACGACTTCTAAGAACGCACGTATAGAGATGATGATGGCGGAGGCCCGGAACTTTATAGGCTACCTGCATTAAAATTAGAATAAGAAACAGCTGGGTGGAATCGCCCACTACTGTCGAGAGTCGCTAGATTAGAAAGAATGGCACCTTGAGATTAAAACAAAGTACAGAAATTGCTTGAACCGCTGAGGCAGCTAGTCAGTACAAAATTTGGTATTTACGGCTTCAAACGTTCAGAACTCTTTCATAATAAATAAATTCGATACTGTTCTCATTGTGGTACATATTAAACAAAGGAATTGAAGTACGCTCGCCCGTGTGCCCTACCAATAGTTCCTAAAAGAATTTAGATGGCGCTGTACAAGAGCTGGCCAAATTTATCAGCTTCAATAAGATAAAAGAGCCTAATATAAATATTTATTTATCTACTCACGCATCTAACAACTTTAACAGCAGCCTTCCATATGCCCTATATTCATCTTCTCCGAACTCCCCGGGGTGGTGTCGCGCAAACTCGTAAGTATCACAAAACTGGTGGACGAGCTTCTGTCCGCGCCCGTCTAGAGGCGCCGCGAGCGAAGACAGAAGGAACGCGCGGAGGGACTCGCGCGGGTGGCGTCGGAGGCCCGGGTCTTGGTGGGCGATTTCATCCTCTGTGGAGTGATTTGTAGTTATGGTATTGAGGTCGTGTGGAAAAGAGGTACATGGGTTAAGCAGGTGTTGCATCTATATCTGAAGTAAGTAATGGTGTGGCTTATTGCTCTTCAAAAACTACCAATAAATATTGGAGGTAAACTGGCAATTAGAGCTCACTATGTAGGTATTTTCTTAGTCACTTAGAATGGAATCATTTTTTAGTACAACAATGATGATGTGATGCAGCTTATGCATTAAAGAAAGTGCTTGCAAAATTCAACACGCTTGCCAATGTGTTGGTGGCCGAGTGGTAAAGGCATGTGCCCAGATAGCGTAAGACACAGGTTTTGATTCCTTGTCACAATTGCTTTTTTATAGTAAATACTATCTTCCAAAATGTTATTCTTATCTTACCCAAAGTCTTCACATCATCAACGGCTCTGAAGCGGTAGTGGTATGGCTGCTGCGGCTCCAGTATGTAGTGCGAGGGCTCTTCACTCAGCAGCCGCGGCTCGTGCATGATGCGGGGCACCGCTTCTATGCGCCTCTCGATCTCTTTCTTTAGGCACTGTGTGGAACAAGAAAAATTATACAAGTTCATGTGGAAAAAGTGTCAATGAAGAAAACATAGGTGTAAAACAAATGTTGTGGTTGAATAAATCAAGCCAAACAATAAGTTCTGTAATTAAAATATGCCAATGAATGAATGAATATCCTCTGCATAAACTTCATGTGTTGTGATAATATTCTAATTGAATCAACAATACCAATTGGTAACCATCTAGAAGTTATACTACTGATAATGTAGGGAAAGAATGAATAGGGAGATGTAATACCTCCAGAGCATGTTATCAGACATTGAACCATATCAGGAACCATAATAGGACAAATACAGCAGCTTGTTATTTACTTGGCGGGATGGAAACGACGCTGTTTTCACCATGCACTCCTATTATAAGACTCAGGAGGAGCTGGAATATTAATTATACGTACTTTTTTAGCGTCAGTCCCAATAGGAACGTGAGGGCCTCTCCGGGAGCGAAGGGCGAAGCGATAGATCTGTCTCTTCGCAAATATGAATAGAATCACAAAGGTCAGCACACCGCCACTTATTATGAATATTATATTCAATATACTCGAGAAGTCCGCACTGGCCATTGTGAGAATTGGAGGAAAAACGTGTTTTTTTACCAATTTTAATTAATAATTATTACAAGAAACATCAACAACAAATAAAAAATTCCGAGAAATCGATGGTTATCTGTCAATGTCAAAACTGACATTGACATTTCAGTATACTGACAGATGCATTCCATTTCACGCACACACTTTTGGACAATTAGTTTTTAATTTGCAGGCTGTACGCAAACTACCCTCATCATCACGCCTCGTCTTGTGTAGTCGATCGTTTTACAAACGTACCTAACATTCGGCGTTGTCATTCGGTTTTAGGCACAGATGAATAATATATGTATCTTTTAGGGTTGGAGGCGGTTAGCACTTGAATACGGTATTTCACGAATTCAATTCAGTTCACTCTATTTATTTCAGAAAACCAGCCTAGGTTTCATATTGTTGTTTTGAATTTTCTGATATCGACATAATAGATCATATATGTTGTACCTCAGAAAATGACCAGTAAGTAATTGTTTAATACTCGCAGTAAAACCAAATTGTTTAACACTCGCCTCCCACCCAGGCGTATTTTCATCTCGGTGGTTGTTTCATGTATTTTTTTTAGTGTTCAATCACACACAATCGCAAAGTAAATGTACATACGTACGTATATCATGCTATCATTTTTTTAGACTGTGTGTTTGTTTTGTAGTAATACACTTATCGTATTTATTTTACCTGTCCTGTGCGGAGTGCGGAGTAAAATCGAAAAAGTCTGATTAGATGCTTCCTTTCAAAAAAGGGTGCTGTTACTTTATCGCTTTATCTTTAGCACAATCTTAACAAAACGTGCTGGAAATCAGTGTTCATAGAACTTGTTAGTTATTCATCGTATATTACAGCCCTTACGTGCTGTGCGAGTGTGCGATCATGAATTCCATCACCGTGATTCTTTCTATCGTTGGGCGCGGCCGCGGCGTGTATGTCTTTGGTGGGCACGCGACGTGCATGTTGATTCCATACATTCGATGGCGATGACCATTAAGGCATCCTGATATTGCTCATACACCAACAATAGGTTCTACAATGGCCGCCGTGGTTATATTTGGTAACTATTGGCTGCTTAAAAGGGAAGCCGAGCATTTGAAGTGCGTTGCGCACGTAAGTTCGGAGGAAAATTGTGGGCAGTTATTATTTAAATGGTAAAGTTTATGATTATGATTGCTTTATTGACTTTACTGTGTGCCATTTCCAATGAAGCACGATGAGCTCATAATGGTTTGGTATCAATCTAGGGCTTGTACTCGCTTCTAAAAGCACTGAACCTGACTCAAATTCAAATTCAAAATCTTTATTTCAATTTAGGTCATGAAATGACACTTATGAACGTCAAATATAAAAATTAAAATGAATGTGCGAAACATGTCTCCTTATCTTTTGGGCCCTATCAGCGCTTCGAGACAGAACACAGACAATAATTAGGCAAGTGCTGAGAAGAAACGCCGGAACAAACTCAGTCACCACTATAGATGGGCGGGTGGGTAAAAATACAGTGGATATTTATCCAATTTATTCCCACCCGGTAGGTAAAAATAGATTTTTACCTAATTTACCCAGGTGTTTATTAAGAATGCTGGGTATTTATTAAATTTACGTTGAATACTCATTGTTTTGAGTATCATTTGGCTGTGTATGAATACCTAGACCTACAATATGATTAGAAATATCGTTTATGCTATACAGTCAGTCATCATATTCACTTAAAATCATAAATTATATTATTCGTTTCAACATAATCGGATAATGTTGAGTAGTAACAACCGTTTTTTTTTAAATGAGTATAACTTACAAAAGGACAGAGATAAAAGGAGTTATCTCAACTTTGTAATATTTCACTTGATGACTTGGTAGCGGTGACAGCACTCAATGTAAATCTGCATCTCGTCGTATTTTTTTTGTTTTGCATCAGTATTTGAATTTATTATATTTTGAGCACGTTTAACACTTTGACATATCTTTCCTTCTTTGCTAAAGCATTCCTGTATTATAAGTATTACATAACAATAAATGCACTCTACGCGATTTTTGTAAGATTTGTAACTCAATGTTTGACAGTACTACCTTAAATCCGTCGTCGGTCGAGAAGTTGTAAAAATAGTTATAACAAAGACTACGCGCAGCGACATTACATTCAAAACTGTCAAGTTATAGACAACGGCGATAGAACTGCGCACGTGGCAATCCCAGCTAGATAAAAAGATAAAGGGAAGTGTTGCTTTCTTAAATTTCAACCACATTATGTGTATATTTATAAAATTAGTTCGTACTTAATTCTTAGATCAACAAATACGCATAATGTACTGCATGCACTGAATAAAATTTTGTCCTGTAAAACTGTCTAACCTTACTCAGTCTCCCTCTTCCCCTTTGGGATTGCCAAAATGCAAGTACGCACTGCATTTGCAACTAAATGACAGTTTTTATGGGATTTAAATAAAAATATACCATTTTTATGGTTCAGTATTATAAACTACTTGAAAAGAAATTGAATCACACCATAAAAGTGACAAACTTCAATAAAAATATTTCATTTAATTTTTTAAAACAGGCTTTAATTTATACCCGGTATCAATTGGAATCGGGTGGGTTAAAATAGCGTGGATTGGATATTTATCCAGTGGCTGGGTTTATATCCGGGTAGGCGCCTATCTATAGTCACCACTAGCTGCCGTAAAATCAAAATCATCAAAGGTAAGTAAGTACATCAGTTGGTGCAGGCTGGACGGACCACACATTCGTGTCGTTTAGAAAGTCTTGAACCTTATAATAGCCTTAAGACATAAGCGTGTTTTTAACGTGTTTCTTAAATTTATCAACCGGCAATTCGACAAGATTGTGTGGTATATTATTAAAGAATTTTATACAATTTCCCATGAACGAGTGATAGATAATACTCGTGTTTGTAATCTTTAAGTCCCCTCGGTACCCTTAACTTAATATTATAAATTGCACTTCTTCTCTTGTAAAAAGTCACTTGCTAATGTGTGCCGAATTGCCGATACCGTATGGTAAGTATAGGCGTGCGCCCGGATTGCGTAAGACATAGGGATTCCTTGCCTGAAACAGTTGCTTTTTACAAGTGCAATTTATAATATTAAGTTTGCATAGTGACAAAACACTATGAACACAATGTAACATCAAACAGTGTCCTTGTATTTAGCGCAGGATTCCAATGACGTCATCAATTTGTCATACCCCTGCTAAAATTGTCAACCTTGCATGATATGAAGTAATGTGTATTTAGTTTAAGCAGGTGCCTGCCTATCCAATTTGGTTCAAAGTGGTTCTATCGCGTGCCTTTTTGGAGGTAAACTTTCCTATGCGAGTGGAACATCCACCTACCTACCTTTTTAAACAGGTACCTACCAAAGCTGGAACTTCTCTTAAAAATTGTAACTGAGTAGAGGTGTGAACCAACTTGCTTGTCTGGCTCTATACGCGGCGTGTGAGGGTGACTTAATTATAAAAACATTCGAAGATACTTTGCACTTCTGCGCGCTTCAAGTCATGATGTGTCGCATATTTAATCGAGCTAAAAATTAGATGAATGAAGTGGTAAAGTTGGTCATCTCCGACGGTAACAACATAAATAAACCTTCAGGAAAATGCCTAACCAACTTAGAGTATTCGTCGTCTCCAACTCCAAGGGACGTCTCATCTTTTTAAATAGGTACCTGAAGTACCCGCTGTAACCTTAAATTTTGATTGGTACAGATAAAAAAAACAATATTGGAGATTCCTTTAGTTAGGGTAGGGGGTACTGCCTACACCTTTACCTACATGTGAAGTAAAGTTTTGAATAAGATTAGGTTTAGTCCAAGAGGCTCGATGATTCATTTGTTTCAAGTAAGTTCATTTAAAACAGGTTGATGTAGACATACTCTTACTAACCTGTGGGTTGATTATATTCAGCGTGTTCAGCACACACTCCCACCCCGTGTGTCACCACTCTCCACCCGAGCTGCGCTTGAGCATGCTAATCGCGTTCGCGCTTCCACAATGGCGACGCGAAGATATGCGTGTCGCCGCCGCCCGCCCGCCACTTGCGAAAGACGATCGGTTTGTTAGTGTTATTGAATGTTAATGTTTCAGGTGGTTGGATGAAACGACGACTTTAATTTCATTTATTGATAGATGAGATGAGGTCGATCTGTCTCAGCGTTTTCATCACACAACAAATCGATTTCTTCCTAATGAATTTCTGTCAAAGTTTCATCATAATGCAATAAATAAACTTGAACTTGAATGTCCTAACGTAACCTACGTTAGTAGAGACCTTTCTACCCTACCTAAAATTAAAATAGTTTAGTTAGCATTTGAGGTAGGCACTTAGTTAAGGGCATATTAAAATCAAAATTAAAATACGAAAGAATGGGATCAAATACCAATAATGTGTCAATTAGTTAAAGCAGCGTCACAACGACAGATGAAGAAGTAACTATAAGGCACCCTCTGAAAATCAGTGTCGTGGCATGCGCATCTTGCTGCCACGATGAATGCTGAGAGGGTGCCTTTTCGGCTCATTCTTGATGTAAATGTAATTATGTGTGTTGATGTTTATTGTATTTGTGTTTACGAGTCAGTGTATTGTATATGTGTTTGTGAGTCGAATAAATGTATTTTCTTTCTTTCTTTCTTTCTTTCTATAACGTAGGTGGTGTGGTGATACACCGGCTGTCCGCTGTAGGTAGAGTTTGGGGATTCCATCGTCAGGAGGCCAATTCTCGTGCAGTTCGTATACGAAATAAGTTCACCGATAGAATTATCTTTTCCTGAGAAAAATTGCTTCTGATTTCTTATGGTCACGATTTATATGCGTTTTGATTTGTTTCGTGCGGTAGTTGTTGTTGTTTTTTTCTGTATAATGGTCAAACTCTTAATCGAATTACCACACGGAAAAAGTTCGATTACGCGAGAATCTCCACCCAGGATTCGAAGTATTTAGTAGGTTAGCTTAGGCTGAAATCAATGTCAATATTAAAGAATACCAAAAAGTTAATTGCTTATACACCGCATTGTTACCACAAACAAGTACCTACCTGTAGGTATTACTAGACCATGATGGGCGTAATGAAATGATCTCTGAGTCACCCATTGCTTCACTCGCCATTCATCAGACAGCATCCTACGCAGCGCAAACGCAGATGTACCGTACCGTATCCGACCTACCTAATAGCACAGAATATTTAGTGTAATAGTATCTTATCTTATCTGACAGGCTTAATAAAGTGAATGAGCAGGGCGCCCCTTGAAAGATAACGAAAGTTAACGAAGGTGCTACATATTTGGGATAAATATTAGCTTGACTTTGAGGATTTTGATGTGTAGAGAGGAATTTGATGCAGCGCAGGTGCTACTTTCGATTAATATGTGGTACCACATATACCACAGGTACCTAGTGAATCCTGTATCAGTTTCCTATAGTGAAGTGACTGTAGTGCCTACTAAGTTTATTTTATCTACCAAAGATGACAAATATTAATAAAACAATGTTTTTTGATATTGATGATTTCTGAAAATAGCGTGGCTATCATGGTCAAATGCATTAAATGTTTAGCGCTAAATAAAAGTTTGGTTAAGCATTATATTATCTGTCGTTAAGCCGAGTAAGTTAGCAAGGTAGAGTCGCACATTACATCGAACTTCATCGAAGCTTAAAGAAAATAGTCAATAGGAAAGGACTCAGTAGTAAGTATTTTCAAATGAGCGCACATGCACAGTTTTGATCTACGTGTACCTAAATCTAAAGTTTGAAAAATGTTTAAACAGTTGTTTGTACTCCCCAACATAAGCTAACGCTGCATTTTTTTGAATCGACAGTTAAAAGCATTTAGTGCAATTAGTATTCATGTCACATGCATCCCCTCCCAGAAAACAATAGGTAGGTAGCGCTCTTTTCGACGCAGGAAACGGCGCACGCGGCTGTCGTACAAAATGGCGCCCGTCGCCATATTGGAATGGCGCGAATGGAGTTAAAAGACGGTCTGGATGCTAAGGAGACAGCCCTCCATAAAGAGAGAGGATATCCTGGCCAGTTTCCGTTGTTCATAACGAAGGTGTCCAAGGAAATGCGTGATTTAAATTTTATTTTGAGAATGTGACGGTACTTTTCCGCACGTTTTAATCAAGCTTCTTTTGCCTACTACCTATTATTTACTAGTTACAGTCAATTTGGTGCTTAATTTACATGGATACTTTAGAATGACTGAATGCATGTTTTTGTTTTACATGTAAAGCACCAAAGCACTCCAATGATGGCTTTATAAAAGAAATTTAAACGCCTGATGAATTAAATTAGCAAAGGATAACTATAGACTGATAAGATTTTCATGAGTGCTTATTTCTGCCCGTGAGTCATTTTTCGTAGATGTGACATAAAAGCAGCCCTCAATTCGTAAGATAAGCGAAATATAGAAACACTATCTACGAGATTTTTACTAATAAATTAAATACCTAATTCATGTCACCGCAACCTGTTTTTTTGGAATCAGAATATTCATGTATTACTTTGTACTTAAACTATTGACTATTGTCGTATAAAGTTGAAAACTAAACTAACTACACAAGTTCCTGCGCCTGCGCTCCCACTGTGGATAGGAACCTCAAGTTTGTAGAATCTAATAGGTAAGATAAGTTAACATTACGTTTATACCTAACACGTTGCTAATATTATGTAACCATGTAATGTAGGCAACGGGCAGGTAACGTTTTATCATTTAACGTCAACAACTTCAATCATTGACGATTGCCGACTTTTCCGGAAAATAAAATAAACTAAGTAACTTATTTGTAGAAGATCAACATTTTAACTCTCCGCGTCAGTGTGTAAATACATGTAAATATGTAGGGGAACCCTGCGATGGCCAGGTACATACATAACTACAGCACGTGAGTATGTTAAAGAGCGTATTAAGCAGAATCACTATCTACCTCGCTGTTTACCTATCCACACGTTTTTGAATGACGACTTGACGACGATACCAACGGAAAACTACGGCCTATTGATGGGGCTAGGGGAGGAAGCCGCGAGCGTGGCCTGCGCCGCGACATGTACCTACAGAAGTGTCTAATTAGTATTCATCTGAGCGCGTGTAGTCCTCTTCGCGGTGGGGACGGGTTAATAGCCGCCGCCGCCTCCGCGCCCAGCCATATTGTACCGAGGTCTGACCAGCGTGCGCCGTACGCTCGCCCGAAACGATAATTCACTCTGTCAATATTTGAACTGCAACGTTTCCAGAAGCCGAGCCGGTGGCTGGGAAGGCAAGAAGTCGGCATAGCTGTTTGCAGTTATATACGGCTGTGTCACTTCGAGCCAGCTCAATCCACCGGCTTTCTACGTTTTGAAGAAAATTGAAGATTCGACGATCGCTCCTGTAAAATGAAGAAAGTTGGATCGCTCCCGTAACGTTTCCGCCGGGAGAGGGCGCGTTTTGACAGCTACTGTCACTTGCGCGCTTTCCTCGAGTAGATAGGTGGCCGTGGGAAATCTTTATTTATATCACAAACGACGATGTTCCCTTAGAGTGCGACCGGCTGTGAACGTGCGTGACGAAAACGATACGAAAACACGACAAAATGCCGAACGAGGAGGTGTTGGGTCCGCGGAAAACGATGTTTGTAATAGTGATTGTTGTGGGGTGTTTTGCGGTGCTGTGGCCCAGGATCCTGTCTCCGCTGCTCCTGGGCCACACGCGGGAGCAGCTGAAGCCCAACCAGTTCGACCGGGAGGCAGGTAAAGTCGGTATTTTTAACTCAAGCTCAATGTCAATACCGCTGGACGGGGCGCGCTCGTTTGCGACTTTAATCTAATTATACGCCGCTTACGGCCGTTAAATTATCACTTACCGTAGCTGATGTCATTCCAGTCAAGACTATTCAGCTTTACAATTATGTAAACCGTAATACTATCGCTGTACTCACACAAGTACGCCGCATTCTTATTTGCAATCCACAAGAACGAGATATTGCTAAGTAAACAAGTCTTGGTCCAGTTGTTGACTTTGAGCATTAGTATTTACTGAAGGCCCCAGCAGAATGCCAAGCTTATGCAATAAATGATAGGCACCAGAATTGATTGCATTGTGTAATTTTAAGATCTTTGAAGGCAATCTTTGTTTAAGTTCAATCATATTTAGAACTTTATCAGGCTGTTTAGTTTAAGTATAATTTGGTATTCACATAGTATTAACTCAAGTTGTTCCTGACTTAATTTACAAAAAAATTAATTAATAATTAATTAATTCTAAATTATCAAAATGTGCTGGGATGATCTGAAGTGGACTTTGATTTATGTATTCTGAACAATATTAGATCAAGGAACTGCAAAATACACTATAAACTATAAATTAGGACAGCTAATATTTCCCCAAAATATATTGAATTAATGGCTTTATCACTAAGCTTTTATAGTGTTCAATTTGAATTGAAAAAAATTTGAATTTGAGTAAATTTAGTAAATAATAATGATTGTTAATTATTATTTACCTTTTTTGCCATATTATGCTAGGTTGTGACCCAATTTAAATGTTATATTTTAATTACTATGTTTACTTAGTTTTACTTCTTTTCACTCTGACACAGGTTTTTATACTTCATAGCAAAATAATTACCAGCATTATTTCGTAAAGCAGTACATTTTATGGGTAGCCGACAGGCCTCTCATGAAATAGAAATAACATGACTTTAATTTGAACATAACTTACAATCAAAATAAGTAACATTCAGCATTTGTGCCAGCTAATTTTGAAAAGTGATTCATTACTCCCTGTAGTTTTACCAGGTGTTTGGAACTGTTTATTAGTATGTCACACACAACCCACCCACCCAGTTACCTCACAGGATGCTGCGAAGTTATGTTCGAGTCTGAAGTAGCCATTCTGGAGCTCATCAATAAAGTTTGCAACACTGCGGTGAACGCTGATGTCAAGCTATCACCGTATGCAGCTGCTGAGTGCAGAAAAGCTGTGAATGAGACATGTGGTGTAGATATAGCAGCATTTTTGAAACGAGACGAGAATGTTGGGAAAATTTCAAAGAAATTGGTCAATATGATGAAGAGCAGCAACAGTTCGTGCTTGACCGAGCACTTTGGGGTGCCTCAGTGGAGTCTTGGTGTCCACACTGCTCTGAACTCGTGGACGCAACAAGACAGTTAGTTGAATAATTATGTGAT
This sequence comes from Pyrausta aurata, assembly GCA_963584085.1. Lineage (NCBI taxonomy): Eukaryota > Metazoa > Arthropoda > Insecta > Lepidoptera > Crambidae > Pyrausta > Pyrausta aurata. The sequence continues at coordinate 11,999,806 of OY757270.1, read as the reverse complement.
TGTGTCTTAATGACTAACTGCATGGAGTTGCTGAAATATTCCATTAATTTTAGCTCTGCTAACATATGTTAATTTGTGACAAATATTTATGTTTGCTATGTTAACACTGCTAATTTACATATTAATGCTAAACGACTTTACGAGCAAAAAGCATCTTAGGGTAAAAATCCGTCTGGCAAATGAAGGTATTTCAGGGTAGTACTTCTCATTACGATGTAAGTTTGTCATATGCATATGCTAGTCAAAGTCGTCAATTGGCTAGCGCCCGCGCCGACTTTCTCGGCATTATCATTCAGTGCTAGCTCCCAATGAACACGTAAGTCTTGTGACTCAACAGCCAACACTGAATAGGCACGAGACATGCATCGATCGCAGCTATTTACCACATAACAAATATTTGATTAATGAAGTCTAGTCTGATACGGGCTGTAGACTGTTACCGCTAGCGACCTCATGTGGGGTTTTCATTATGTAAAACGTTATTTGTATTTTTGTATTATCCATCGATTTCATGATGATGACGATGACCAGGGTGCTGATTCTCGTGCAGTTCGTATTCGAAAAAAGTTCGCTGATCGAGTTTTCTTTGTGAAAATAATTAAAAGTTTTTGGTTTCTGAGGGTCACGACTTTTAGGCATTTCGATTTCTTCCGTGTGGTAGATTGTTCCGTGTGGATATATTAGATTTTTGAGGTAAATGGGGTTAAAATCGCAGTCGAATTACACGAAAAAAGTTTGATTGACGCGAGAATCAAGGCCCAGGCACTGAGTACTGGCGAAATACTGACTGACGCATGCACAACTTGCTACCGTATCGTACATAAAGGGTTCCAGGCGATCTAAATTCAAATAAAATAATAACGCAAATGTAGCCGCTGTAAGACGTTATTTTCAGTAGTACCTACCTACTTAAATTCTATCGTTCATTATCCCGACTTTTCCTCGAAAAGGAAATCAATAAAAATTGTGTGGGAGGATTACCTAGCTATATGGAATGGAAGTTTTTTTAATGATTTCATTTTGATCAGGATAACCTCAGTCTCAGTTATTATTTATTTTCAGTTGTTAGCTCACGCACGCCTGTGAGCTGCTGTAAGAAATTCAATTTAACGTGTGGATTGAATTGTGTTTGAACAAATTGATTTTCGTTCTATGATTCTATACTCACCGTTTCGTGTTCGTGTTTTTGCTGTTATTGAGTTTCTAGAGTAGTTTTCCGTAGTTTTGAAACATACTTGTCTTAGTTGAATTGTTTGAGAATTACCTCTTGACATGATTCTGTATCCGGCCTTTAACTTTGGGCCCGGTATTTGATGTTCGCTCTTTCCCGATCCTACCAACTACGAGTACTCATCTTCAGATACATACTTGTAGTGTTTCCGTCGGGTCAGTAATCTTAATATCCGTTTACAAATTTCCAATAGAAATCTGTAGATCTTCTGTTTGGTCGAAATGGGAAGGACTGACTGGCAAATCCTTTCCTGTCCCGCGTGTGTATGTTTTAATTATTATATTACTTTTACTGAATCGAATACTCTGAATAACTAATCCTCCAGTATCCTTCGTATAATTTTGATTCTGAGGTCTATGTGCCTCTGTCCTATTCGATACTCAAAAATTATGCATTAAACCCTCACAGATGTGTTTATCAACATTATTTTGTTCAACCTCCGGAGGTTAACCAAAACGTCCTGTGCGTTTCATTTACTATGGTATTATAAGTAAATGAAAATACATCAATCTACAATCGATTTATGGATAAACATCTCTATTTGCCAACTTATAAGTTGCGTAACCTAAATCCCACAGCTACATCTTCCACAAAACTAGAATCGAAGCCCACAAACACCTTCGGTTATTCATATTCACTGCCCACGGCTCGTTTTCATTCAGCTAAACGTGCCGAAGTTAAACTTACTATTAGAATGATGAACTTGCCGTGCCTTTTGTAAGAATACAAATAGAGGCATATAACATTAGCTTTCACAATGGCTGTTTCAAGTAAGACGAGTTTGAGCGGCCTCGCGACGAGAACAAAAGTTTTGACGCCATATTGTCACATGGTTGGTAAGGTCACGTCATGTGTTCACGGCGTGAGGCGGAGACGATTTGTGAAAATAGTTTTCGATGCTTTTATAATTTCATGCAGATGCAGAGGTGTCTTTTCATTTATCACAATTTCCATATCCTGATTTTTTGAGCCTTGCTGAGGGATCCTATGTGTATATCTGATGTGTTGTTTTTGTTGTTGTTTTGATTGGCAAGTTGAACTTGGAAATGTAATATGAAGATTGGGATTCCAATGAATGTTCTAAAATATCCTTAGTCAGCGAATCCTATCGCACGTCCATATTTCAGAAACTATTGGATTGTGGGCTATCACAATCCAATATAAGAATAGTAGATTCTACCCTAATAGTAGAACCCTACTTATTTAAAGATTAGAAATGTATTAGAATGAATGTTGAATTTAATAGAAAACTGTTTAAAAACCAGTAGGTTTTGTCTCGATCAAGATCTTACGTAGGTACGCCGAATTAGATCTAGTGACAATCGCAGATAATAAGGCATTTTTACAAAGCCTATTTATTCACCTAACCGTTTCCTCATCTATTATACACGTAGTCACTTGTCAAAATTTCCTTTTCCTTTTGTAAATAAGTAAACATTGTCTAACTGGCACCAGTGACGGATTCCAAGCATAAATTGCCTCAATGAGGTCCGGCCACACCCAATCTATGAGACAATTAAACATTTAAGCCCTAACTCGCATTTCCGAGGTGTTGCCGTAAATTACTTAAATGTTCTAGACCAGAGGTATTTACCATAATGCAGTTGCAAGTGCCCGATGTAATTAAATATCGCTGCACTGCTCTATTAATATACTTATCCAAATCGTAATAAATGGTGCTGCAAACTGCAAATGATATCAAGTTGTACTGAATAATTGGCATGGCTATGATAATAAATACTGGCTCTACTACCTTTATTTTTTTCGAAAAATGGATCACTCCGTTACCACACCAAATTGCTTCATTTATATTACCATACTATCTAAAATCTTTTCTATGAATTTTGGACATCTGTTTTTCAGTGTCAAATAATTATGAGCAACCATTGTTCTGGGTGATTTTCTACGAAGCTTGCTTCTTCTTCGATGTTTTCAATGTAATATTTTTCCATCGAATTCTTCTAGTTTAAACCAGCATGTCGTAATATTATTACACATGTAGATACCACATGGTCGCCACAGTTTGTTATATTAGCGTCGAATGTTTGTACTTTACGAGAAGTTAAGTGCTTTTTAGCGTCCACCAGTCCTTGGTCGCATATGGTTTTCAAACAAATGAGGCAACCAGCCTGTTGCCTATGTTATGTGGGTCAAAGCAGAATTAACATGGTTTGAGGCACAGTAGAATCTATTGTTGTATGACGTGAGTCAGTAAACCTTGTGCTTTGGTTTTTGTTTCTTCCTGCAGGTCTTACTTCAGTTAAATAGGACTATAGTAAATGAGGAAGTCAACCATTAAAGTTAAGTTATTGCTTAATTCTTCTGTCTGAAAATGTGAGTGTGTAGAAGGAACTCCACGATTTCCATAGAGGAGAATGAAGAGGAAAAGATTAAAAACAGAATTGTGCATCTGCTGTACTTTTTGGCAGTGTCATAGTGTGATTAGGAGCAGTATGTACTGCAAAGTACTAAAATTACAAGCGGGGACATGTCAATCGCACGGTGAGTCACCCATTCGTGCCGTGGATCTCGCTAAATTAGGAAATGACTCGGTTTAAACACGAGTAATTTTTGGAATAAGCTCGAGAACAGGACTAACGAGGATTATAACATGTTCTGTTATTAGGGTTTTTACTTGTGGTACATTTCATACAAATACCGATTAACCTGCATGTGTTTGCCTAGGCCTACCCTACCCTAAACTGAAACTAAAAATGCTTTATTTATAAGAAATTTTATGTGACACAAATCATATTGTTATGATAATAATATTCACTAGAATTCATCTGTATAAAATAATACAATCTCCATTTATGCATAATATTAAATTAATACTAATGGAGGTTTTAACAGGTTTGAAGCTTTACTAATGTTAACATTTATGTTAATTATAATATCTGGTCACTGAACTAGTATCGTGGTGCTATTAAGGTGTTTTAATTAGTTCTCATAATCAAGCAGACTGATAACAATATTTGAATAGGTATTTTTGAGGCCTATGCTCAGCTGTGGACGACGTCCTGTAGTTGATAATGATTAAGATGATGTTTTTTGGTAATGAACATTTAAATTGTCAATAAATTATTTTGGTATCTAATGGAATGGACATTAAGAAAGTGGTCATAACTAAAGCGTTCCCATTTGAAATAAAAATTATTTATTATTTTTGGATCTTGCTTAGCAAATATCAACTTTTCTCTTTTCTTTGATTAAGTAGTGTGTCCTACCTTTTTGATAACTACTTTACCCCTATTTTTGTATTCTACCTAACCGAGTTCCGCCCGCTAGTTCATTTAAACCAATTCCTATGTAAAATCTTAAAGGCCGCCCGTGATACAGGCATCTCAGCCTAGTACGGGGACCGATGTATAACATTATTTATTGTTCAATTAACTTTTTGAAATAAATTATTTTGTATTTTTTTTTGTATTTTTGTATTCTCAATCTATCATGAAAATATGTCCTACAAACTAATACACTTACCTTCCCCCCGCAGCCATCAAGCAAGAACGGCCAGGAATGCGCGCGGGCACCCACCCCGCGCTGCGCGAGCGAGGGCGCGCGATCCCCGCGGGCACGCCGAGCCCCCCGCGGCCCCCCATCACGATGCCCCCCCACGTCAGGGTACGAAACTCCCCCCTCTCGGTGTACTATGAGCTCGATATCAAGGTCAGTTGGTGTGGGTGTTGATCTGGCTTCGCTGATGCTGATGGCGGATAATGGAGAGTTTGCAATGGTTTCCAGGAGATTCTGTGTCTTTGTTGACAACCTTTGATCGTAGCTCGTAATATTATAATTTATTATCGTACGTTTTTTTTTTTGGTGAAAATTAAGCATAGCTCTAGCGGTCAGGCTATACCTTGTAGCATGCATGACTCTGTGTCAGCGTCCCATTGAACAGGATCTCAATATGAACTCTGCTATTAATTTAAATTTCCTTAGTAATCTATTCCAATTGTTAGCTGGTACTAGCATTGCGATGCTTCTACCTAATTTTATGTAGGCGGCTATACAATACGCCTCATAAACCTACCTGAAGCTGTTAAACTTTGCCATTTGATATTGGATGTAAAGTGAAAGCCTGTGGAAAATTTACTGATACCTAAAGCGCTGACTTACTATACAAACCAAGGGGAATGGATTCTATCACTCCACTATAAAGACCCCATTTTGTTTTTTGGTAAGTTACTGGAACCATTGCAGATCCTTTCGATTTATAACCAGCGACAGCTTATACGCATAGTCGCTTCTACAGACTAACCAGTAAGTACCAAACCTAACATATAATCTTGGAATTAGTAAGCTGCCTTTTTTAGAATTTGTGTAAAGTTAGATTTACCAGAAAATGCTTCTTTAACAAACGGCGTGGCTTATATTAAAGAAGGTAAGTATGCATAAAGATAAGGAAGATTAACATTGTTGACTATGATTTAATCTCTTTGATTTCTAGAAATAAGTAGGATGATGATTACACAGCACAATTTATTTATATGTGAGTAAATCAGTGTTGCCCTGCTAAAATTAACTATCAGACAAACATCTTAATTAGTCTGGAACCTTTGTAAATGTTATCTTCGTTACCAAATTGTTTTCTTGTAAACACGAGTTAACAATATCGCGCATAGTTGCGCGTGAACCAAATTACCATACAAGTAGGATTAGTCACTTGCCTTATGTTTGTCAGGTGCTCAGTGCGATGTCTTTGTGATACAAGCAACGGGACGCATGCAAGATTTATTCACCTCTTAGGACCACTTCTGCATCATCAAATTTAAGAGTTAGGCTCTTGTTTTTTCCAAATCACTAAATTAGGGAAGATAGTGTGGTGGTTTCCCTCTTGCCTTCCACACCGCAGTTTAAGAAACCGAGGGCTTTCCGCCTCTTCATGTCCAGTCAAAGCCATTCTTGATATAGTGTATCTTCAGCCTTCTGCCAGTACTGACGTTGCTGCTACCCAAAACCAGGAGAACGCTTATTTAAATTAATGTCAACTTCTACAGACGAAAAACTTAACGGAAATCTTGCGGGAACTGAGTATCAATCACGGCGTTTCTAGACTCACTGATAAAGTTACAATTTGCTGATACATTGGACAGTATCGCAATTTCCATCAGCCCCCAATTGTGGATACATTTAGGCACCATATCGTGATGGCTCTTCTAACTTATTTCTGTGTTTATCTCCATAACTTCAAGCACTTGAGTACTAATGTGAATCCCATGCCAGTCCAGGGTCGGAGTACAATGCCCAAATTGAGGCGGGAATGCACGAACGACGGCGTCTGCGCAGAGCTTTTGGATTTTGCCACAAGGTATAAGAGAATGCGAGATTCCAATGCCAGTTCATCCCAAGTTAGAAGTTAAGTATGACGTCATGCAGCCTACGCGTTAAAAAGCACTTAAAAAATTCAACTGGCTTGTTAATGTGACGGTGGCCGAGTGGTATAGGCATAGGCCCGGATAGCGTAAGACACGGGGTTCAATTCCTCGTCTGTCACAGAGTCACAGTTGCTTTTTACAAGTGCAATTTATATTATTAAGTTAAGTATGAGCTAAGACATTATGTACCGTAAATCTTGGAAATTCGTTAGGCGGTTTCACTCATATCAGAGAAAAAATCATCGGTGTAGGTGAAACCTGGTGAAATACCAATATTTCAAGAGATAAGCCATAGCGATAAATAATTAAAAAAACACGTAGTACGTAACGAATTTCAGTAAAAGAAAGATACTAATTCAGCAGTTCAAGTTATTCGTGATTGTTGTAAATAAGCAAACATCAGGAGGCCTACTACTAAAAACAAAATACGTCAGTACGATTATCGTTTTGCGGATCCGAATATTCATCGATCATTTTATACTGAGGATTGCGTACTAGGCCGTCTGAAGTCTGAATCAAACAGTAAAGCACGAGCTTTTACTCTTTGATACGTACATATTATATCTGGTCCAAGGATGTCGCTCTTCTCCTCTACCTTGTACTGCTTGTCAAAAAGAGTCAACTGTTACGCTGGTGATGTCATGCTCATTATTTTGGGGCTTGATCTCGTTGCGGCCGTGTGACGTCCAATGCCAATGTGTAGTGTCGTTTATCAAACGCCTAAAAACATGTATACGATGCTGAAAATCTCTACTAAACAATAGGGAATTAGAATACGGAAACTTTTGAAGGAAGAAGAATTCAAAGTCATAGAACTGCTGCCAAATGCAGCTAAGATAAAGACGTTAAGTGAACACAATGTTTTTGTATCTAAACCGAATATTGGTGGAGCACTCAAAACTATTACAACGGCGATTACACAACTTTAGTTATGCCAGTTTGGTTTACCTAAAGTGATCAAAATGCAGTAGTTTAAGTACATTTTGTTGCTTATCGTTGTTACAAATCTAATAATGCAGGTATTTTAAAGAATTCTTCAAAAATTATTTCAAATATAAATTTTATCAACATGGCTGTTATGAAGACATTATTGGTTTTATACATGAATCCAGACCGGGAACCTTTAGCATTTAGTTAGCAGATAGTTGTTACGATGTACTCGTAAATATTACACGTATCATTAATCTATTTATGCGTGTTTTGAAGCCGGGCCAAAACGTGTGTCGGTTCAGTGGGCCATTGTCTCCTGTGCCCATATATCACACGTGTTCGATGAAATTCGGTATGTTGTTGACCGCAGATAAATGCCAAATGTTATATCTTATTTCTACGTGGAAGTTCTATCAGAAATACAGGCATGGACCTCATAGTCTCTAAATATAGTATAATGCAGGGTAATATTTGGTGGTAAATGGTACTTTTGCTAGGTAGTCTTTTCATAAACTGGTAACTTACTTCGTGAAATGGAACTGGTTTGCAATTATGAACGTCTAATAACCAATTTGTGTTGTGGTATCCTAAGCTCTAAGAAAACCCTTGTGGATCCTGATGTCGAAAGCGTGTTTCTTATCGGACACAATCAGGTCAAAGCTTCTTATAACTTGTATAAATTATATTATAGATTGATTTATAAATACTTAAAATGTGCTACATCATGGCAGTGATGGCAGATCTATTTTCGTCTAATTAAATTATGTTTAATTTGGGATTTGTCCAAGTTTATTTATGTAGTGATTATCAAATAATAAACTAGATAACATCAATACGTTTTACCCGTGATATATTGATGGAAGGCATCAATGTTTATGCTTATTGCATAAAGGGGCAACACAGTGGTCTATTTCTCATTGATTTTAGGCTCGCATGTAGTGGTATTTTTCTATTGGAGATTGCCTATCCTCACCAAGTGGTCATTTTGTTATTTCTATTGAGATATTATCACCACGTTTGTAAATAAGTAGTCCAGCATTTAAACAATTACCGAACACGACGAAAACCAAGATTCTTGCACTTGTTTTTCGACCAAAGAGTTAATGACTTACTCATTTGTAACATATTCTGAGACAAAAAAATCTTGCTAAACATCCACCGGCGAATTAACATTTGTATAGGAACACAGACAGTCCCATGCTTGTCATGTAAATGGACTTTTGAAATGGTCATTTGTTGAACCGTCTCAGTTTAGTGTGTTCTTCAGGTTTTATTTCGATCGTTGACTTTTCTACATTGTCTTTACACGAGGTTTTGATTTTCCGAAATCCTTTATTATGGTCGTTCAGATTTTCAGGGTAGCCAAAGGAAAGGCTCTAATGGCGACTGCTAAGTTCAGCAGATGATATGTGTATTGGACATCAATCATAATTTAATAAACCATTGAACTGTTTTATTGAAAGCGCACGATACATTGGTTTCATAGTTATTTCAAACATAGAAGGCAAAGGCTTGAGATAAGGAATGAAGGTGGAGACACCAGAATTTCTGAATCCAAACCTGTCAGCAGGGGTGTTCCTCAAGGATCGATTCTGGGGCCAATATTGTTTGTAATCTACAGCGCGGATGTCACGGAACAAATTCAGAACTGTAAATATCATATTTATGCCGATGACTTACAGGTGTACATTTCACACAAACCGCATGATACGGCCGCAGCAACTCAACGTCTAAATGAAGACCTAGACCGTATATCGAAATGGGCAAAAACTAACTCTTTGGTCCTTAATGGGAGCAAGTCCAAATATATCATCTTGGGCTCAAACGATCAAATAAGAAAAATTTCTGAGGAAGGAGTGAATTGAGGGTCAAAAGGTTGAACGCGTATCTGAAGCTAGGAATTTGGGTCTTGTTGTGGATGAAAACCTGCGGTTTGAAACCCATATTAACACCATAATAGGAAATTGTTTTTACAGATTAAAGGTTTTATATCAAATTAGAAAATACCTGAGCCTGGAGAACCGAATCATGCTCTGTGACTCTCTAGTACTGTCTAAATTTAATTACATGGATGTAGTTTATGGCCCTCGATTACTTGTCCGAACACAAAATGCAATCCAACGTGTGTAGAATGCGTGCGCTAGATTCTGCTTTGTAATACTACCCCGATCGCATGTAACACCATACATAAACAGTCGAAATATATTGAAAATGAGTGCTCGTCGTAAGCTTCACTACGGTACGCTATTATTCGGCATAGTAAAGAACAACATTCCCAGTTATTTAGCGGAGAGGCTGGAGTGGCGGCGAAACGTGCAGTCTTACAGAACACGACGCTTTAGCTTCTCACTAGTCCTGCCACCATATCGGACCGTGTCCTTCAGAGGATGTTTTAAGTTTGCCGCGACCAAGTGTTGGAATGATCTTCCTCCTCCATTGCGATGTCTAGACAAATCAATTTTCACTTTTAAAAAGGCCTACAAACAAATTGTTCTTAGTAGTCAAAAGGAATATCAACAGTAACGAGCCAGAAATGTCTAGACAGCAGTAACAAGTAGGTAGGCAAAATCTCAACAAAATTTCACATCACAGCACTTGTAGCGGCTGAATATCGGCTTCAGTGGTCAGCTATGTGGTATTGGGAATTTTATTTTATTTTTTCACACAACACAAATATCTATATTTTTCTTTTCCTCATTATATCTAGGTATTTTAATCATGTACTATTTTAATGTATCTATTTATGTACGTAGTGTTGGCGCCTATTTCCGTGTACCTCACTCGGCAGGGGCCCACTGAAAACCAGCGCCAGGGCCTTTTGGGGGCCTGGCATATGCTGAGTGAGGTCCTCTTGATAGGGACATTACAGACACACAACGGACACTGGTTTGCTTCTATAGAAATATTAATGGAGTTTCGTCCGTCCTATCTATGTTTGTCAGTTTTGTTTGTTTATGTTGCTTTTTTGTCTTATTTCATCTGTTTTTTTTTTCATTTGTGTTCAAAATTGTGTCTGATAAGCTGTGTGTGTGTGATGTCCTTGATTAATAAATGTATTTTCTTTCTTTCTTTCTTTCTTTCAAAGCAATTTTACTCAAGAAGTTGCATCGTCATTCAGAAACCTTGTTTGAGCGAGGTGGCTCAGAATCTAGATCACTTACCAGAGCATATAGCTAACATTTTCAAAGCCCACGTGTAACCATTTCACGAATTGTCGATGAGCCGTGACTGACAGGTTAGCGCGTCCTCGCGCCGCCTGACTCCAAACGCCACTTAGCATGTGACCGATGTTCACGTGGTAGCCTTTACTGATTTCTGTTGGGTGTGCAGATATGGATTCTAGAACTTTCTGTCTGTCTAATGAAGGGTGTATACTTTTGTGTTTGGCTAAAATGAGGCTTGTGTCAATGGAGAAGCTGTGCCTATACGGTGTCTGCTGGAGCTAATTAACTTGAGAGGCAAATTTCGACAGTCATTATTAAAAATTATACTACAAATCTAAAGAGTGTTTTCAAATGAACAATATCTAGCTTGTAGAATGAAATGCTATCTAATATCATTGCCTATCAGTACGTGTTGCGCCTCGTACTTTTGATTCATGAAAATTTCTATCACCAACATACGGTTGAGGTCTCTCGCGCCTAACAACTTTTCAACGAAAATCTCTTGCACATACGACACAAAAACGGGCGCCACTTGACATAAAACACGACGCGAGGTGCTAGAGATTTTGGATCTTAAGGTGGTTAGGCGCGTATCCCAAACACTTCAACTACCCACCCATAGAAGTTGTTTAGAAAGTCATATAGAATCCAGCTATACTTGTCCGTAATTTTCATGCACTATCGGTGTACGATGCGCCGGAGTCTATTTGCGCACCGGGTCTAGGCCGCGATCACTTTATTTATAAAGCAATTGCTTGACTTTCCTCATCCAACTGATCTTTGGCAATGCCAGTTTCTACGTGCTTGCTGCATGACATAAACATGTCAATGGATTGTGATTAGCATGCATTCCAAAGGTGACTGAATCTTCACAAGATTTAAAAAAAAACTTGTTTTACTCTTTCCTTCAAGATAGATGTAGATATTCTATAAGGCTGTGAAATGTAAGTTCCCTAAGCAAGCCCTCCTTTGATATGGACGGAGCACATTAAAAATAATTGAAAAAAAGCCTAAAACAGGTTTTTACGTACGTATCATACCAGGTAATAATAACTAGAAATTAATTTAAGTGCATTTAAGTTTCATCTTAGACTCTTCGCTACAATTTTGATAATTTTTTAGTCCGCTTAGGAATTTTGTGTCGAGGCTTTTCCCCCATAGCTTTTGGAATGTGTAGCCAGCCACACACATCTGTTACTAGACTAGTGACTAGACTCCTATTAAATATTCTGTGACTCTAGTATGTTAGACACTAGATGCGCAGGAGTGTCGCCCGCGGGCGCAGCTATTCGTGCGAGTGTGTCTAGGTCGTGACGTCCAGCCAGCGAACTTGCTGCATTACCTACATACTACTACATCTGGGTTGCGTTAGCTTGGTGTGCCATTTCTGGGGAATAGTTCACAGGTCGAAATTAGAGATTTAGATAAGATAGGGTAGAGCTGAAGGGTAGTGTTTTGATGGTAAAACATAAAAAGCTCAAGCTCACATAAAAAGCGTTTAAAGTTTAGCCATGATGACTAAACTTTAAACGATAGAGCTTTTCTTCTACGCTAGAATCTCTACTATCATACATATGTCATATCAATCATATGTCTAACCAGGGAAAATGCAACGGGCGGTGCAAATATAGTGATAGACGCAAGAAAAGAAAAGAGTCTAGAAATTATCTATACTTCTATACTAATATTATAAAGCTGAAGAGTTTGTTTGTTTGTTTGAACGCGCTAATCTCCGAAACTACTGGTTCGAATTGAATAATTCTTTTTGTGTTGTCTAGTCCAGTTATCGAGGAAGGCTATAGGCTATAATATAACATCACGCTACGACCAATAGGAGCAAAGATATAGTGGTAAATGTGTAAAAAACGGGAAAAATTATTTCATCTTTGAAGCCTTCCGTTGCGTGCGCCGTGAAAACGGTTCTGCGGGAACTCGACCATTCCGAAATTCCCGCAAGAACGGGAACTACGTGGAAAGAACCAAAAATCTGCCGGAAGTCACTATTCCACGCGGACGAAGACGCGGGCAAAAGCTAGTGATTGTTATAATTGGTATTGAAAAACGATTTTAAGTCCCGAGTCAATTTCCTTAGGTACATGATAATATGATTGAGACTTATGGATTTAGGATAGTGCTTATGACGCCTATCTTGTATCTTTTTTTATTATATTTCTGTAACGTTTGACCTAAACTGGTCCATGTTGTATGAATACTTATAAAATCATCCGTTTTTTTAGAGCAGATATGAATCAGTTGGTTAGACAGATGGGACTTCTACTACATACAGGACTTGCTCAGGGTTCGGTGCTCACTCCCATATTTTATAGTAAAATTACCGATTGTTGTAACGCGGGCTAGTTGCGATGTTTGCGCTCTCTACCGGTTACGTCGCAGTGCAAACAGTTTGTTGACAGTTTCACAACGGAACGTCTGCGCGTGCGCACTAAGCGTTGCGATATCACACGAGGTCAGGTTTGGATGGAATCTTCAATGAGTGTAGGATACACTAAATCCAGAATAATTAACATGAGCTCTATGCATGCTAGATTACATGTACGTACTTGTGATATGTAAATGTTTTCCATGCGATTCCATCCATTTATTGAATCCTCAGGATTGGTTTATCATTACAAAATGAAATACCTTGTTCCAACTTCTACTTTCTCCCAATGATGACAACTCAGCTTACAAGGGTTTCAAGCTCATAATTCCAGTATTCCAATTGGTATTTCAGACGATTCGTTTAGTGCAGTGGTTAGCGCTCCTGACCACTAAACCAACGGTCCCGGGTTCGAATCCCGCAAGAGGCTTATGTTTGTGTAATGAAGACGAAGTACCTAAGTCATGGATGTTATAATGTTTTTTAGTATTTCTAGGAGAAGCACCCGTCATAATCGTTGTCTGGTACTTCGTAACACAAGGAAGAAGATAACTTCGAAACTAGTCTATTTGTTGTGTTGTCGTGCGCATATTTATTTATTTGGTGGTAATTTTTGGGTAACTACGGAAATAGGTCTTTGTTTAAATAAATTGTGCGTCACTGTATGCCCGTTCACGACATCCGATTCTGGGCATGGGCTATTTTAAATGATCGTTAAAGTAATTTATGTTTTGATAACCGTCCGGTTTTGCCAAAACACGCGAGGATCAACCCAATGTGCTTATGGCGCGCACACCTGCGATTTTTTTTTTAAATCCAGCTTCACACGCTTTGTGACCCTTACACTACCTTCTGACTTTATACCTACACTTTTAATCAGTCAGGTATCAAACGAATGCCGAGAGTCGCATAACAATGGAATTTTTATTGTGTCTCGTTTACACATACTTGACGAGTTAAATCAAGATAAGCCAATAATTTGATAAACTACTGCATTGTTTCATAAGTTTTCTGGGCGTTTCACACCACGAGGTTATCGGATCGCGGTGCGAATCACCGAACTCCTGTTTCAGAATGGAGTCATACGCTACGCAGTTTTTCAGCGGTGCAAGGTATCTTTTGAAATGGGTCAATTCAGACCATTGACAGTCACACCTGTTGCCGATTTTGATTCAAATTGAAGGATTCTAACTATACACCTATACAGGTGAGTAAAAGCCGCTTCGCAACGCGGTCCATAAACCTCGTGGTGCGAAACGCCCCAATACCCAGTTGTCTTTTTCAATGGAAGTCTAAAATCTGAGTAATTACCTAAATGGACCTAACAATGCACTTTTTATGATAAAAGCTCCTTCTGAAATATGACATGGGTAGCTTAAGCAGTGTGTAATATACGTCATTTTATGTAGATGTTGTATGAGCATTTTTAAACATCATGTTAATTATTAAATCGCAAATGTGCGTCCAGCAGATGATCCTAAAGACCGGAAACCATCAAACCGCGATGTCGTAAAGCTGTATCTATACATATTTATAATCCCACCAGTTTAGTCTTCCACCAGCCGTCAAAACGATCGGTTTCTCGATAATTGGCGAACGTTCAATACATCACAAATTCACAATTGTTCATTTCATAAACGCCGGGATAATCGTTTGTGTGCTCCTAAATTTTAATGGACAAACAAGTTCCTCATGACTGAAAATTAGGACAACTGCACATTTTTATGAACACGAAAAATTAATATCTAGTGTGCGCTTTCTTGGTCAGTTTATATAGTTGATAGGAAAAGTCGTTCGTGTGTCAGTTAAAGTTGACAACAAAAATTTGTGTGATCAAGTTGGGAAATTGAAAACATTGGAATGGTTAAAGCCGATGCAAAGGTTTGACCCTAAAACTTTTTTATTATTAATATTATTTTATTCTTTATCATATCAGTCAACCATGAGGATAAGCAGAAACGATGTAGGCGGCGTAAAAGAACACAAAAAAAGAAACAAATTAATAATATCCATTACATAAACATACTTGAATAAATAAATACTAAACTTAAAAAACTTGTTGAGGTTTTTTTTCCTTAGGTTACAACATCAAACACATTTTTTTAAAGATTAACTTCACTTACGATTTTTTGGAACAAACATTTATTCGTTTCATCGTAGTCTTTTATTTAGACATCGGGGACAGGCATACTATAAAAATAAATCAATTTTAGTTTTTAATATTAATGTATTCAAATTGAAATTTGCACACTCACATTGGCTACTAACTAACAGCAAGTAACATTATCTTTTATGAGCATCTAATTTACTTATGTGATTGTTTCGTGTCTAACGTAAATGGGAAATTGCTGAAATCTCGACAGTCAGTTACAATGTTAGCCTAGCTAGCTAGACACTTCTAAAGGACTGGGCCCACTATAGGTAAACCGCGAAATTGAGACCTCGCCTGCGGGACAAAGGGGTGCGGGGGGAGACGAGAGCGCGGTTAGTGAGCGGCGTGTTTTTGCGCCGCCCGCATCTCTCGCGCGACCCGCTATCGCCTTCCCCCGCGCCCCTGTGCCCCGCAGGCGAAGTCTCAATGAAGCGGTTTACCTATAGATCGTTTCATACGATGGCTGTGCTAGGAGCGCATCACACATGAAAACAATACGATACGTTCTACTATGCTATGCCTACTGAACGGATCTACAGCGTTCTGTCTCACCGTTATATCCTAGGTACTGTGCTTATAGATAGATAGATAACTCTTTATTGCACACAACATTAGTGAATTTACAAATTTGTTTAAAGGAAATGTACAATTTAGGCGGTCTTATCACTATAAGCGATCTCTTCCAGACAACCTTTGGGTAAAGAAATTATGGGTTTTATAGGAAGGGGTATTTTGTGCGTAGAAAATGAAGAGCTAAGTGAAATATAAATATAATGCTTATGTTGTGGTTATATGGAACAAGAGCGTATTTTTCCGTTGCTACTGCTGATACGCTCTGTGCATGATACGCGACGGTGTTGCTTGGTAACGGAACCACACCCCGGACACTCGGAAGAAACTTTTCGTTTTGGCCATACATTGACAGACGGCGTGTTGCACAGACGCTGCGTTTGTGTGCGTGCTATAAGGGTTGACAAAGTCTGTTACACCGGTCATAGATCTTTTCACTTAAATAAACAGATACCTAAACAACGTAATTTACTTGAATTTAGTATACAACGTAACAAGCACTCATTTTCGTAATGTCATATTCACGTGGTATCGTGGAGAAATAAAAAGATAGTATCTACTTTAGCAACGCCTAACTTCACTGATCACATAAATATTACAATTATAATTCCTTAACTACACAGAATTCTAAAGAATGTTACCTTTACCTATCGTTTTTAAAGTTGTTCACTGTAACTGAATAGTTAGAATAGGTTAGTTATGGTTGCATATTTTGTATGAAGTTACTTACTGTCTCTCATCTTTTGGGAAACGAAAAAAGCTTCTATCGGAGTCATTTCTCGAGGACGAAGAACACCCGTACACTGCACAGTACCTAGGCATCTCTCGTACACAAAACTTTGTTCTTCCGTTAACGTCGCAAACATGCGCGTGCCATGCCCGCTAGGCGGTCCCCTAATGAGATCCCTAATTCCGGCGCGATAGTGAGGTAAGTCAGACTAGAGAGGGGAGGTGAGTGACCGTTCTGTATGTAGCTACTATTATATATTCTGTGACGGAACGTCTAGTTGTGTCAAAGTTTTCATAGGTCATGGTATGCTACGCTGTAGTAGGCAGAAACCTTTATAGGAACGAACGTATTAAGGCTGCTTACTACCTCATGTTTAATTTAATTTTACTCTGTATTCAAAATCAAGTTGTGATGACGTAGAGTAGAATAATATTAGCCACTTCATGTTTCATAATTTAAAAAAAGCATGGTTATTGATATAAACCAAGCAAGCTACTTACGAAAATTTAAGATAGTATAATTGTAATGTTTACCGGTCTTCTCCCAGATATAACGGGTATGATGTGGTACCATGACACGAACTAACTTCGTAATTTCTACCCCACAGCCCCCACCGATCCCGGGTATGAGGCCGCCCCTGGGCTCGCCGGGGGGCCCCGTACCCGCCCCCAAGTCTTCCATGGGCTTCGTCATGCCGATCTACACCATCTGCATCATCGTGTTCTTCGTCTACACTCTTAGCAAGGTCAGTTTTACCATCGATTGATAAAGGTAGTGTTTTTAGGGTTCCGTACCAAAAAGGTAAAAACGGGACCCCTTTACTAATACTTCGCTCTCCGTATGTCTGTATAACCAGGCTATATCTCAAGGATACTGAGCTAGACAGTTGTTCTCAAATTTTCTGTTGCCGCTATAACAACAAATTTTTAAAACAAAATAAAATCTATATTTAAGGGGGGCTCCTACACAACAAACACGATATTTTTGCCCTAGATCAATTATTTACCTAGTCGATGGTACGGAACCCTTCGTATGCGAGTCCGACTCACACTTGGCCGTTTTTCACAAGAAAATCTTGACATATTCTATGACTGTACTAGGAAATCGAATAATACCCTATTTTTCACTTTTCGAGAGTGACATATTTAATTTTTTTCTGTAGTGATCGAAAATGAGATACTATAAAACCGTGTAGGCGGGGTTTCTCTTTTTGCAAACCAATAAATATTTTTCAACATCATCATAAATAATTATCAAAAATATCCCTTGATCTATAACACACAGATCCTGTTCAAACGCACCGGCTCCACCACATACGAGGCCGTGACTCCCGACCCTCAGTTCAGGCGTCGCGTCTTCAGGGATGACTCCAGGACCTCGCCTGATCAGCTGGGTAAGTACCCACACTGATGGTGGAAATGTTGCCAATTGAACAATGTAAACGGGCACTTCAGATGAGCTGGTTATTCATTCACCATTTGTATTATTAAGTCATGTTTTTCTTCATTTTCCCCATCTTCGACTCCGTCTTAGTCGCACTTGGATTGGTCTGGAGTCAAGAGCACATCCATACTTAATTAAAAAAAAAAACGTTCGCAACATTGATGAGGCAGCCTACGCGTTAATGAAAGCACTTGCAAAATTCAACAGGCAGGCTGAGTAGTGTAGGCACGCCGGATAGCGTAAAACACGGGGTTCGATTCCTCGTCTGACACAGTTGCTTTTTACAAGTGCAATTTGTAAACACTATAAAAAAATAGAAAAAAAAAGTTTTCCATTGCATCTCTGCTCTCACCATCCCAAGATTGCTGCTGCTGGCGAACTACGTTTGACGTATTGATGGGTTGCACTATGTGACGTAGCAATGGTGGGCATCAAATACCAATAATATGAATGCTTTGTTGCATATAAAAATATTCTAATGGTTTTATACATTCTTCGCTACGCAGATTTAAACATTCTGATGGAAAAGCTGTCTTTAAGTCAAAATCAGTTCCATTCATACTCACGTCACCGTTCTTATAATAATAACAACACTTAAGACTCATCCGATCATAATAAAAGGATTTTTTTCTTCTTCAACCATGCCTTTATTAATTCCTGACATTATTATACTCTTACGCATGCAGGACCCCGGGAGCGCGACACCAGTAAGTACTGTACTTTTGTTTTAGTTAACCTTTTAATAAATAAATAAATATGCGCCAGAAAACACACCAACAGTCTAGGTTTCGAAGTAAGGAATCTTCTTCTTAGTGTTACGAATACCAGACAACTATTATGACGGAGGCGTCTCCTATAAATACTCAAGTACATTACATCCAAGACTTAGGTACAAATGGTCGTGCTCATCACACAAACATTTGGCCGTTGCGGGATTCAAACCAGCGACCACTGGCAAAGTAGTCAGGAGCGTTAATCACTACACCAAACGTGTCGTCAAAATGCCATCTTTTATTCCATGGGTTTGCAGTTACTGGTTACTACTGGTTAGGCGCAAACAGGAAAACGGAGCCCATTGATAAACCGTTGTTATCGAGTATACGTGGCTTGAATTAATATTACTGATATTAAATCGCATAATCGGGTACTTTGAATGTTAGATTTGAATAGGTAATAATAAAAATATTGTATGGAGTATGTTCGTGTTTAAAACAAGTAACTATTATAACTTCTATTTTAAACGTATGACGTATTATGAGAATGTGGTCAAAGATTAACTGCACGCAGAAGTGACAGAATAACTTTGAGATTTTTGCCTCCACTGTACATTTGGCTTAAAATTTAATACAGAAAGAATTTGTAGGAGCATTTTATTTTAAATCACACTTTTAAACCAATTGCTAAATGTCGTACTAGACAGATTGCAAGCAATGTGAAGACAAAAAAAAAAAAAAAAAAACATTTTTAAGAGAACAGATTAAAAGTGCGAGAAATAATCAGTGTCAGGTGGAGGGTAACAGTAAGACCAATACCTTTCCTGGTCACGTCATAAGTGGGTAGGAGGACCAATAAATAAAAAAATAAGGAAACGCTAGCCCCGACTGGCGAAGTCCTCTTGGAAGTAATATTAGGATATTGTAGGCAATGGGATTAATATCCGACTGAATGATGTCCTAACCTGCGTGATGTGTCAGGGGACGAGGAGCTGGAGGCGCTGCGGGCTCGGCTGGCGGAGACCGAGCGCGCCATGCAGCGGATCGTGGGCCAACTGGCCAAGCGCGATGCGGTACCCACCGTCACTTGTGTAGGGCCGCCACTGGCTGGCTGTGTGACGCTTTACGTGTCACATGTACACAGAAGTTGCGTATACTCCTAGTACTTATCTAATAGTAACAGACTTTGTCTGACAACCGTGCGCATAGCATAATTTCATGGTTTATCAAATTTATCAATAGTACTTTCGAGTAATACGGATAATAATGCGCTTTTTGTGTACACAGTCATATAAAGCTGCCTAATGATTTTACTCTATCACAAGCTGAATTTGCTAATTATAATGTAAAACTGTAATGGATATACAGCCACAGAATAATGAAATACAGAAGTGACACTATATTTTATGCCTATCAACTACACTGTCTGAATAATAATTGATTGCTGTCGGATTCAGCATCAGAGAATAGCGGTAGACATACTGTGATGTTTTGTACATGTTACTTATTAATCAATAAAGCATGAGATAAAGTAAAATAGGCAACAGCAGCCAGTTGATCGCAGCCCTGAAATTCCGTTGCGTGTTTAGTATTCCCATAGTGGCTTCGGCATGGTGACGGCCCTTAGTTTTATTAAACGCACGGACAATAGCGCTGCATCCGACGATTGTGGACCTTGTGTTGCATAGATAGAGTTCAGTTTTTTGTGTTTTAAACCCTTTGTCAAATGGGTTTTGGGGATACTCGTGTCGATGTCAAAATGAAGAAACAGCATTCTAGAAACCAAATAATTGCGATTAATATGCGTTTGAATTTAAATCGAAAGATCTTTGAGTTTTAGTATAGGTTTTCGAGTTTTGATAAGTAGTTTCCCTCAAGACTAATAATTTGTATGTCACCATATCAAATGTTTTGTCTGTTTTTGTGTACCCTTGATTTTGAACACCTAGTGTGAGTAAATTCAATCTAATACTCAAGGTAATCCAATCGGCGTCCACTTAAGCATTCTACTTGGGCAAATATTAGAGCATAAAACAATAGGAAGCTTCAATAATTGAATCCAAAATGAGCTTAAAAATAAGACTGATTTTGAATAAACAGCCTAAATCATCAAAATTACACAGTTATCCATAGATAAACTTTTGTTATTTTTTGCTTCGAAACCGCTACATATGAAGGATAAATAACAACCTTGATTTATAAATTTGGAATGCCCAAAATCCGCTTTTTAGTGATAACTAACAGGCATAAATGCCTCGAGCGCCACGCTTGGCACTACTCCAGGAACATCGTCTGATGCACCCAGCTATTTCTAGACGTGTCCTTCGTAATTTGTTTTGATGATTTCTATTTTTATTCAGTTTCCTTTTGTTAAATTTTTATTTTTTTATTGAGATCTAAAAAAATCACGAGATTTAATATTTATAAGGCTACTGTTTTGACTATTAGAATGTCAGCGCGACCCGAGATATGAATAAGAATTTAAAATTGGAGTGAAATGTACTTTTTTTTTGTGAAGGCCGGATTATTTTAACATGTATCACAATAGCGGAATTTAGATGAGTAACTGAAAAAATTATATCGTGGAGTCAACCAAAGCCACATTTTATTGAGCCGCACTGTTACTTACAGAAGTACTGTGCTTTATCACAATGACATAATAATGAAGTGGTTAGTAGAAATAAAGCAATGGATGGTCAAAGCATTTTATGAGCACTCTCAGATCTACGGATCATTGTTGCTAGCCTAGCTTACTAAATGTATCCAAGCGTCCAAGCCGTTTAGGCTAAGCAAGCCACTCTGTATTGACAATTAAATCCCACACAAAATCACTTGCCAAGTTATTCATACCCCAATAGTGGAATACAAAGATGATTAACTCAAAATATTATCGGACACAGTTGTTACGGCCATATCGGGCCTGGTAGCGGAGGTGCGGCAGCAGATGGAGGCGAGCTACGCGCAGAACCAGCAACGACAGGTCACTGCATGCAACATGGCTAAACAAAACATTTTGTGTTTTTTTTCTATTTATGTTTCGATCATCTCACCATTCCTTTCATTTATTTCTTTAAGTTCTGCTTCGGCGAATTAAGCAAATCATCATTCTGGCTCTGCCAGACATCGAGTGGCCTATAGTTATATCCTTAGGTATAAAATATTTTTTTTAATCAACTTCTTCACTGATTTTAAAGAAGCATTTTAACAAGTAAAATTTAAGTACCAAACGAAGTTATTTTCAAAAAATTCCCGACATTGTGTAGTTTTTTTAATGTTCCTTCGATTTCATATTTGGATATTTCAGTTGAGTTACCAGTTCTATTATAATCAAAAACAAACATTATTTTTACCTTAAAACCATTCTTCATTCATATCCTCAATTAATTTGTGCTTTTGGACTTTGGCATTGAAAACATTTTTTTTTACAGTTTTCCTCTAATTTATTCAATCTTATTTTTGCTGTCTATTACTCTGGTCATTGTTGTTTTTTATCATTATCACAGATCATATTTTTTAACACATCATGACAGACAATTTAATAATTTGCGTTGACAAAAAGAAACATCCAGAACCTTTACTATTAGTTTGCACATCTAGTCCCTATGAAGCCTTCACATTTATGTTTTGTTGCGTTTTTATATAATTTGTCAGGTAAGATCTGTCGCATGGAGTTGTCGTCGCCGCCACTGTCTGCCTGTTGTACCTAAGTTACCATGCCTTGACTAACCTAAATCCAAGTTTTGGCTGCAGCCGTAGGTAGAAAATGACTTATTTGAATCAAGTGACACTTCTGATCAACAAAACCATCTATGAACTTTCATAAAATCTTTAGTCGCGTCTCATTTTAGGTTTCATATTCAACTGACCATGGTTTTACGGACCAATAATACTTATTATGGTTAGAACAAAATATATCAGTCAAATTATGAAAATAAAATTATTATTATTTTGGTTTTGCTTTTTCACTGCTATTGCACTGTTTTGTATTTAGTATAGAGTATAGACTTATACAAACCAATTTATCGGTTAAGTCTTTTGTAAAATATTAGAACGTTATTTTATTTTTAACTTACTGTGTGGAGCTGAAATTATTATTGTCAGCTTGATATTTTGATTTCTGTAGGTTTAGTTTGATGAGTTCCTGTGTTTGTTGTGTAGCAGATACCAATCTGACAATACATCCAGAAAATTATGTTAATAAATAATTGTATGTATTACTAAACAATATTATATTATTTACCATTCCTCCGCAAATAAAGGATTTAACCGTATTCGATGTCATCTTATCTGATCCTCCCTCGATGGCAGCTAAAACCATGTTAAGATATTGTAACAGATATTTACTTATTTTTCCATACCAGCCTCAAAGATTTCAAAATTGTAAAACTGAGGGATTGTATTGTCAGATTGTTCCAAACATTTTCGATCCATATCACATTAAAATCACCTAATTTCAGGACCTGCAGGATAACCACGCTCGCCCGTACACCAACGGCACCGTACTCCACAACTCGGGGCCTGTGCACATCGTCGCCAGTGAGTACACAGAGGAACCCAAAGAGAAAAGCCCTGAACCCACTAAGGAACCAAGCCCTGAACCTGCCAAAGAACCCACTACTAAAGAACCCACGCCAGAACCAACCCCTGAACCTAAAGAACCAAGTCCTATTGAGGAAACTTCCCCAGAGCGAGAAGTCTCATCCGAACGTGACGAATCACTCCCAGAACTTAAAGAAACCTCCCCTGAACATACAGATACAACTGTACCAACCAAAGAAAACAATGCAGACTTAATTGAATTTGCAGAAGTAGCCAAAGCGGAAGAAAAAGCAGAGGATATAAAAGCAACTGAAGAGTTTCTGGATAAAGCTAGGGAAGTAGAAGTGGTGTCGACTGAGGATTTCGAAGAAGGTGCCAAAGAGAAGAGGACCACTCCTGACCTGTTGGAAGAGGCTCTGAAAGAGGACTCGTCTGAGAAGGAAGATGATGAAGAAGAAGAAATAGAAGAAGAAGTAGTAGAAGGGGAACCAGAGAAACCTAGTGTCAAGGTGAGTTTCTCAGTTTATTATTCGTTTAAATATTTTGTGTTATATAGAAAGAGATATCTGTCTGTGTAATTTTTATTCATATCTCATATAAGTCAAGAACAATCAAAAAGTTATTTTACCATAGATAGATGAAATAAGTTCTTGGTGTAGTTTTATGTTATCAATATCATCATTAAAAAGGGATCAATATCATATCAATATATAATATATCAATATAATATGCATCAATACATGCACATGATATGTTATTTTAGTTTATTTAGATCTTGGCCTCATAGCTTTGGGCTGAGCTTGCTAACTATTTAAACTATGTGTCGCATGTCATCGCACTTACTAGCGTAGCACTAGAAAGCACTAGGATAGGATTTGTAGCTAAAGGGTTCAGTTTAATCACACTTGCAACTTATTCCACACTCAAAAGTTAAATAAGCTTTATAAAGCTCAACCATGAGTCTTCAAGACCCCCCTAATATTGATCATTTATTTCATTGTCAGCTGAAGTTGCAGTGGGTAGCAAAAATGTTGTATGATTTGATTTAAAAAAGTTGTCAGTGTGGTTGCGACACGTCCCCTGTTCCCTATTAATAAGTCACGACGCGTAGGCTCTACCTCTCCCCTCCCCCTAGGTGGTGGGGATGGAGGTGACGGCGCACACGGCGGACGGCGGCGAGTACCGCCCGCTCCCCGCGCCCGCCCCCGCCCCCGCGCCTGCACCGCCCCGCGCGGTGAGGCCACACTGCACTGTCCACATCACACAGACCCTATATGATATTGATAGTTCAGATTCTGACTGATGATTTCGAGATGCAGTATGAAAAAGTAACTTAATTAAAGCGGTCTACCACGCTAGAATGGCTGGATACGGAATTGCGACCATGGAAATAATGTAATGCAAGTTCTCTTCAGTTACTCCGTGATCATGGCGCTTGCAACGGTGCCAAAATATTGGAAAGACAGAAATAATAAGGTACATGGTATCAATCCCGTATCTTACTATTCCAAGGTCTACGCGTTGTGGTGTTTTCACAAACGTGCCACTTTGCACCTCACTCAATAGCAGGGCAATTCAAAGTTAGTTGGGGACAGTATCTATGCATCTCGGAATCAACATTCTACATAATGATACTCGTGCGCTCATTATACTATTCGAGAATAAATGAGGACGAACTTCCGAACTGATCTCACTGTAATCGTGCCTTGAACAAAACAGGCTACAGGATACACTCGTCGGGGCACTAAACACATTTAAAGCATATAATTCATTTGTAAAATAAATAAATAGAGAATTTGGTGCTATGAAATAAATAACATTGATTAATGAAAATTAGAGAAATTCAAACGGTATTCCGAGTAACCAGAAACTATTTTTATTAAGTACTAGCTTTTGCCCGCGACTTCGTCCGCGTGGAATAGTGACTTCTTTCTCCCGTTTTTTACACATTTACCACTATATCTTTGCTCCTTTTGGTCGTAGCGTGATGTTATATAGCCTATAGCCTTCCTCGATAACTGGACTATCCAACACAAAAAGAATTATTCAATTCGAACCAGTAGTTTCGGAGATTAGCGCGATCAAACAAACAAACAAACTCTTCAGCTTTATAATATTAGTATAGATATAACTAACTCGTGACCACGGCAGCTGCAATACAGCCGAAACGTCGAGCAGTGAGTAATAGCAACTCATAAGTTTTTATTCGCGTTTAGACCCGTCATGTCTGATAGTTATATGATACAGCTGCACAAATCTGCAAGCCCCTCAAAAAACTAACTCTAGCCTTGCATTTCGTCCAACTTTACCGCGTCAGAAGACTCTTCAACCGATAGTGTAGTGGGCGCATGGATTTTGTGCCAAATAATTTTCAATAGATAGCAAAACCTCTTATGCCTACGTTGAAGGCCAAATAAAATATAATTTGGGAAAAAAATCTTATAAATATTGCAGGCCAAAAACAGAGCTTTAGCTGTTATTGATATGTTCACATTATTTTGCGCAAGATTAATTCTACGTACTCGATCGATGTTTAGTTTCCTAAAATAATGTCTGGCTGTGGTGATTCTGTTGTACAACTTTCAAAACTTAATTTAATATCCCAATTTAATCAAATACTTATACTTATTATATTCTCATTGGTAAGAAATTTCTTGGAATTAAGAAAACTAAAGGCTTGTAAGTACCTATTGTACAACTGAAGCGCTATCCCCTTTTATAGTGTTCCCTTCTCAATATCCTTTCTAATTCAATAGTAACCAAACAATACCTACTCTAAAACATTGTTTTCTTCCCAAACAAGCAATGGAACGTAATTTTTTATTTTTTTATTTGTGTTGTGTCGTTTTCCCTCTAATTTCACTTTTTTTATGCAAATGTATGTTATTGTAGCTAGAATTAATTAATTATTTGATAACAAAAAATACCAGTGCAATCTTGACCATACATTCCATTATAAATTAAACCTAGTTTTTACTAGTGTTTGCTCAACTTTTTATATTTATGTGAAAGTCTGATTTCCATTTAAAGCATTTGAGTAAGTTATTTCTATATCAGCTAAGTAAATCAATTAACTTTCTATAAACTAAGTATCATCACATAACTCTTAATAAATATAATTAACTAAAGGTTCTATAACTATTGCTTAAGTCAGACTGTCGCATAAATAATTTACACACACAGTACAAAGTAAAACTGCTTTTAATTCCTTACTTTCTTTAAAGATTCACAAAACAAAAATAAATGGAATTTAATGGTTTTACAATATTTTTAACACTTACAGTGTCATATTTTATTCTTAAAAGATGAAATATGAAACCAAAAATTGCGCACGGGCGGGATTCGAACCAGCATCTTTCTGGCAATCCGGGCCAACTGCTCTTCCAATTGAGCTACCGTGCCGTCGGTCCGACCGCGCGAAATTCTTGGTCTCATTCCAATCCAAGTCCAAGTCCATTTCCAAGTTGAATTTATTCTGTAAAGAATAACTACTTGACCCGCTGTTGCATAAACAGACGGGTAGATGGCGCTAACGTCACGCAATGACGTATCAATGAGACCAAGAATTTCGCGCGGTCGGACCGACGGCACGGTAGCTCAATTGGAAGAGCAGTTGGCCCGGATTGCCAGAAAGATGCTGGTTCGAATCCCGCCCGTGCGCAATTTTTGGTTTCATATTTCATCTTTTAAGAATAAAATGGAATTTATATTATTTTGGCAGTTTTATTTGGTACTAACATGTCTTTAATAACTAACATTCAGCGTAAATAAATAAGTACCCACATTTAACTTTAAAAAAAATAATGGATGAAAAAATATTATGAATTATTATTTGACTTGGTGTAAGTACCTGTGCGTTTTAATGCAATAGATAAAAATGTTTGACTGTGGGGTGCAAAGTCGATTAATTTTTGTATGTAGTGTTGATTAATTTTTCTATATAATGACGATTTCAGCCTGCAGCAATGAAATTGACATTTAGTTGGCGGTAGGTCACAAAAAAATATTGCAAGTACAGCAGATGTGCATCGCTTGCCTATACATTGTCTCGAGTGTTTTGTTTTTCAAATACAGGTAGCATTCACTGCTCAAGTGAAATTATTTTTTAAATACAGGTAGCTTTCACTGCTCAAGTGAAATTTTTTTTTAAATACAGGTAGTTTATTTAGAAATTAATTAATAATTTATTGATACCATGCACATCGTGTTTGATCTCCAGCACGAGGCCGACGCGGTGAAGTCCATCTTCCTGGAGACGCAGATTCCGCAGCAGTCTCGAGTGCTGGTGGCCGAGTTTGAAGACGACGCGCGACAGCCCGCCGGCACGAAGCATTCCCCAGTGAGTTATCGTACAATACACGTTTCAAACTAAGCCCTAAAACCCCCTTATTCATAATAACTAAACGGTTTTTTAAACCTATTTTATCTATTACACTGTTTTGTCACTTTTTGTCAAATGATGACAGCGCCAAGAAAGAATGAGACAAAACAGTGTAATAGCTAGGTTTAAAAGACCGTTGGAGTTATTATGGATAAGGGGGTATGTCTAATAAGGAGTGATTGATTTTATGCAGATCTTTATATTGCTCTAAAAGTGGTTTACTTATAGGATGACCGAGAGGGATCTACACTATCTTTCCAAACTTAGAGTTTTTATGGAAAAAACTCCACCGACAAGAATCTGCGGTTTAAAAAAAAATGATGATGATGATGGATGACCACACTGGTCTCATAAGGATGTTTGAAATTCAAATCAGTTTTTAAAATAAATGCTCATAAATTTTATAACCTACCCAATGAATCTGTGAAAATCAGTCATTTAGTATTATTCATACCCAAATTACAGTCTGCTTAAGTGTACCAGAATGATTTTACAACCCAATCTCAATAAGATTAGTTTGCAATCTTTATCGTGAATACTGCCAAATATGTAGATTTTGAGTTGAACGTGGGTTTAGACCAAACGAACAAAGAACTAGAGCTAGAACAAGAACATTATTTCTTGTTCTTTTGTTCTAAACGAAAGCTCGATTTCAGCGTTTTACACCAAAATATCAAGCAAACGTTCTTAGAATATTCTATAGAACGCAATAGAACAACGAACGAGAGCTCTGAGTAGAAGAATTCAATGAAGTGGGGATAGAATGAGCATTCGCTCGTCTGGTTTAAATGGGCCTTTATACCAACATGTTTGTTCACATTCATGGAACTACTATTACTAGCGTATGGAACTGACATCACGAACAAATTTTGTGCTCCCTAAATTGATGGCCCGGTCATCAACTCGTAGTACAAATCATGATTCGAAATTCAAATTTTCAAAGAAAACGTCACAATCTTGTCGTCGTTTTTGCGACACATTTTTTGCTTGGCATAGCTTCTCTATACGTATTAGTAACAACTCACTGTTCACGTTTCAGATGGTAGTGAGTGGCAAGATGACGCTGTCTCTCATACAGGACGCGCCGCGGGACACCCCCGATAGGGATCTTGGTGAGTTCACATTTTTAACCGACTTCCAAACGAGCAGGGCCCCTATTTTTGAATCACTCGCTTCAAGATGGCGAGTGATTTTCGTTCGAAGACGAATTAAAAGTCAACGAAAATGACTGGTTTTCGAACGAAAATCACTCGCCATATCCAAGTGATTCAAAAACAGGGCTCCAGGAGCTCTATTTTTGAATCACTCGCGTCAAGATGGCGTGTGATATTCAATGATTAAAGTCGAATTTTGAAATGAAAACCAGTTGTTATCTACACAAAAAGGATTTGAAAAATCATTGCTCATATTTTTTAACACTCACGTCTACATTTCGCGTGGTTTTCGTTGATTTTTTGTTCGTTTTCGAAAGAAAAATCGCACGCCATATCCAAGCGAGTGATTCAAAAATAGGGCCCCAGGTTCTCAGTTTGACCTGTATCTCGCGTTAATTTGGCTATTTTGATGCGATTTTCAGAAAAAAGGTTGTTACATTTAGTAGTTTAAATCAGGTATTTTCTTCAAAAACGGCAACCCTCTTTGTCATATAAGTCTTAGCTCGTCAAACCATCGTCTACCACGTAGCCATTTTTCATTTAAGGGGCCCACTGGGTACAAATTTTGGGCCATAATTCTTCCTGCATCTGGCTGACATGACCGGCCCAGTCCCACTTCAGGTGGGACTTTCTGATGCATCAGTTATGAGCGTTGTGGAGCGCAGTAAGGTACACCTAGCATGCTGCGCTCCATTGCTCCCTGATAGACCTTAGGACTCATATTTGCAGAATACTCATATTAATGTTTGGAGATATAGATCTTTATTTTGTTTCTTCTCAATGTTTTTGTTCGTGTTTTTCAGAATCAACGGTAGATGATTATACGACGGCAAGTGCAGTAACACAACCGGCAGCAGAGGCAAGTAACTTTTTATTTAGTTTAATCCTTTTGTAAACCGTTTTGTTTACATTTCAGTATCATAAGAATCATGATATTTTGCTACAGCTACATGAGTTTTTGTATTGGTCAATTGTAAATAAGCACTCTATAGCTATTTTGTTACAACTTGCAACTTGGGTCACCTGACTGGTGAATAAATATTTTTTTTACTGCTTTTTACGACATACATATAATTATAATCTACTTTACCTTACAGAAAGACGGAGAACTTTCGGACGAGGAAATTGAAGAAGAAATAGAAATAGAGGAGATCGAGGAAGAAGTAGAAGAGGAGGAGGAAGAAGAAGAAGAACCGCAGAAGGCGCAGCCGCAGGCCCCCGCCAAGAAGAAGTGAGCACATGGCACCAGCGTCGGCATTAGTAGGTTTAATAGAAAAAAATACAGCCAAGAGTTATCCTAACGGACAATGTTCTCAGTCTGCTAGTAAAATTGCGGTTAACCTTTAAAATAAAAATAAAAACGATCGTTAGTCACGCAAAAAGTCAAAGTCCTGAACCGATTTTGTTGTTATTTTGTGTATGTTGAGGCTAAATGTGCAATAAGAACCGGTGGACCTCGTCTGCTTGGTCCACAGTGATAAATAAATATTGAGAAACATCACACACATTGCTCTGATGCCGAAGTAAAAAGCTAAAGCGCTTGTGGAGGGATAATTACCGTCATTGATAGTAAAAATGGCTCCATTTTTTCCATAGAACAATTTACAAAACGAAATGGTACTGTCTTATAACAATTCCATAGGTACTGCAATTTTTCTAACAGATGGGGGGATTGGAGGCTGGTAGTATGTTAACACCGAGTGAACCGAGGAACGATATGAATAATGAAATAGGTAGGTAATATATTTTGTACGGATTTACCATTTTTTACTAGAAATGAGCTGATCAAAGTACTGGCATTAAGTTCATTGAAATCGGCACATGTAAGGTTTAACTGATTTAGCAGTAGCGCATCAAAGTTATTAAGCTATCAAAATGGCTTTGACAAAAAATTACAAGTTTTTATTAAACCACTAATGTCGAGTGACTAAATTATCTAACTATCGTCTTCTCGTATCGTCAGTCTGTCCTTCCTTAGGTTAAACATTTATTATAGTGATATTGCAAGGTCTAACAAATTTTTAATTCTTAGTTCTTAGATGTCCAGTCCTCGCTGTTAACCCTTTTATGGCAACTATATCGATTTATTATTCTGAGTTCTAACTTATTGGTTCATCAAAATCTTTGATGAACTAATGTTGTCACAGTAACACAAATAAGGGTGACAATGACAACATTTAGTTGATATCTAAATTGGTGTAAATTTTATTTACTCTATTGATTGACTATAATATTAATTCTTGTGTGCAAGATTTAAACAAATATGAATTAAGGTATGTTGAACGACGAAACTACGAATTTATTAAAATCATCTAAGTTTTCCTGTTCAATATTTTGTGCCAAATTTTCTTCCAGCTTTTATTGTTATACTTCCTGTATTTATTTAGTTAGTGATATCTTTGTAATTTAATATTGACTAAAACTATACAATGAAGTCAAAATTATTTGCTAGCAAATTAGGGTTATTGTTATGAATCGAGCTCAACTTCTATATTATTTAAGGATTTGTCACACTGGATGGATGCGTTACGGGCTGCTGCATAAGTTATGGATGTTAACATAATTGACCGAAATTGGGCAGCGTTTCTATTGACCAGATTAGAACGTATCCAGTGTGTCAAAGCCTTAATGCTGATGTAGCAATGTAACGTCTTCATGTTTAGGCCAAATTATACAATATTTCTTTTTAGTGTGAATATTATGGAGCCCCAAGATAGGCTAAATTTTAAGTAGGGTATTAAAATTGCACCTGTGTGAGCGTTGGTAGATATAATTGTGCATTTATATTTTGTTGTACAATAGTATTTTTTTAAAATCGCAACAGTTAAACCTTCTTCTATGACAATTTCGTGTTATTTCGTTATGGCGGTACTTTTTTTGTTACAAATTAAATGCTTTGAATTTGATTGGTATAGAAGAAGTTTTGAGAAGTTTTGTTTTAAATTATTGTATGTCTACTTGTGTTAATATATAATAAATAACTTACTAATGAGAATTGGAAAATAGCTGGCTAACTTGATGCTTATCTATCCTATCAAACAGAACTGCAGCCGTGTTTTTGCACATTTATATTAATTTTAATATTGATCATATGGATAATACTAGTATGGGCACTACTGTATTTGGAGTAGCGTTTTATATGAATCATGATAGATTAATATTAATGAAAAAATTGGGGAACAGTAGTAAAGCTGGTTTGATGCAGATTTCAGATATAAAGTAATCATCATTATTATGCTACTTTGTTGGGTATATCTATACTAATATTATAAAGCTGAAGAGTTTGTTTGTTTGTTTGTTTGTTTGTTTGAACGCGCTAATCTCCGAAACTACTGGTTCGAATTGAATAATTCTTTTTGTGTTGGATAGTCCAGTTATTGAGGAAGGCTATAGGCTATATAACATCACGCTACGACCAATAGGAGCAAAGATATAGTGGTAAATGTGTAAAAAACGGGAGAAAGAAGTCACTATTCCACGCGGACGAAGTCGCGGGCAAAAGCTAGTTTTAAATATTTATTTAGTGATTGCTTTTGTACCGTCATCAATAATTTAACAGTTTGATGCTTCAACATTCCTATTCTCATTTGTGTATTAACCTATGATATACGTAATAAAAACTGTTAGTTACATTATGTTATTTAACACTTAGCATTTTTGTTGCTTATTTAATTTTGTTTTGTAGTTGTAAGGAATAAACATAATTTATTAACAAAATTGGTTTATTATTGAAAGCAGCCCCAGACAAATTATCCTTGATATTTTAGTCAGCTCCTTTCATTTCCAGAGAATTAATCAGAATGACTACAACCAAAGGGTTGCTAAGTTAGTATAACTGTTGGTGGCCTTGTGTATCAGATTCCTCTTACTCTAAGAGGATAGATAAAGTCATGTCTATCCTCTTAGAGAAATAAGAATGAAAAAGACTGCATAATAATGAAAGGCATGGGTCCATAGGTTGCATAAATTTAGGAAGCATATTTTAAGACTGCATAACGTTTTTGCCATCTCTCTCACCTTATTGATATTCTATGCCTATGGCATACATATTACAAGACACACCTAATAGAAAACCATTTAAAATATCATTTCATAAGTTTGCTTAAAAATAATGTGTTGCACTACCTTAATAAATCAAATTTAACTCGTCAAGTATGTGTAAACGAGACACAATATAAATTCCATTGTTATGCCACTCCCGGGTGTCGTTTAATACCAGACTGATTAAGAACGGATTTCAATAAAATTTATATATTTTTTTGTACTTACTGACAAAAATTATAAACCAAAAAACTTTTGTCATCAATATGAAGCAACAAGAATAATATAGCCATTTCCCAGGCACAGGTATTATGGTTTCTCACATTTATTTTTCAGGGTTATCAGTATTTTTTGAGGAGTGTGTAAATGAAGAATCAAACGGCATTATCCAAAACCTTAATTCATATGCAACAATTAATTTCTTTCAGTAGTTCTATAAATGACTTTAAATGTTATGGATACATTATATGTATATACTTCTTTAATTCTTTATGCTTTTCCTCACCTGAAGGTTGTCTGGAAGAAATTTCTTCAAGCAATAAGACCGCCTGAATTGTACTCCTATTTCATATTTAAGATGTTTCTGTATTTTTATTGTTTATGGTGTGCAATAAAGTATATTTATTATTATTATTATTTATTATTATTATGCACTTCGTATTTCATGATAAACTAGCGATCCCGGCGAACTTCGTTTCGTTCGTTGTCTTCGGTTAGCCCCGACCCGTTGCGTAGTTATTTTATTATCCTTTCATCACCGTTTTAATCAGTCAGGTATCAAACGAATGCCGGGAGTCGCATAACAATGGAATTTTTATTGTGTCTCGTTTACACATACTTGACGAGTTAACCTTCCCTGGACTTCCACGAATATTTCAAGGCTTCCAAATCGGTTTAGCCGTTCTCGAGTTTTAGAGGGACTAACAAAAAAAGCAATTCAATTTTTATATAAAAAGTAACAAAACTAAGTACACATAGCAATTATGCACTTAATGTTTATGCTGATTATAATTATGCGACATACAATTAATTAAAATAATGTTATGCCTATGAAACCATTATTAAGTTAGTAGAACATACTTAGTTACTTTTACTTGACAGAAATTATTGTTATTATAATATATGATTTTAATAAGATGTAAGTATTAATGTTATGTGTAAGTATAATATAAAACATAGTTTATAAAAAAAATTAACAAAGTAAGTTGATCTTTTAAATTTTAATTTAGGTAATTCTGACTTAATGTTTTTAATGTTAAATATTTGTATGCTACATCATAGCATATTTTGGAGCACTTTTCTTTACATTTTAAAACATCTGATGTACTTGTACCCAAATATTTAAAAATAAATGTTTTGAGTTTGAGTTTGAATGTAAATGAAAACCACAGATAAGATAGAACGCAGTCACTGGAGCATTTCTGAAACGAAACTAAAAGTTGCAGTGTGTAAGGTGGTATGAAGTCTGAGTGTCGAGCATCAAAGTAAGATAAAAGCGCTGACAAAGCTTCTTCAGCTTTTTTTTCTGAACACGCTGACTATGCATAGCTGTCAATTCTAATTCTATTCTTGGTTTTATAGTTAACTTACTTCTAAATATTCGCAGCTTTGTCAGCGTAAATGAAATACTCAGGGTTGCTGTTTTCTGCTTAACACACTCATGATTTAACCTGTCCAGTTCCACTACACCATCCAGAGTTTGTTCCACCTGCCTTCTGCACTTATGCCTGTTAAAAGTTTTTAAAGAACAAGATAGAGATAGGAATATAAGCAGGATTTCAGTAGATTTTATAATACCCAGATGTGTCCTAGGTTTATAAATAGGCAAAATTTATATGGCACAAACTCCATTGTCTTGATAAACTGAGAACTAAAACCCAATATTTAATAACAGATTTAGTAATAACACTTAAACAGAGTTTTATTATACATACTTTATTTATTGTACACTACATCTTTTTCTTTCTTTCTCTTAGTTTGAACCTGAAAATAAGAACAATGTAATTAATAACTTAAAAGAGTTAAAAAAGTGTTGAGTTTTGGTTCAGAAAGTTACTTGGAAGCATTTAATTGACAAGATTGGGGTTGGGTAGGACTTGCTGTTTTGGTAATGTAGTGTAATTTTAGACTCACAAATATGAATAAATAAGGAAATTGTATAATCATAGCCAAAATTATTATGTCCTGGGCGTGGTTTACTGTTGTTTTTGTTTTATAATGTAATGTTAGAAGTATATTGTTGTTTACTCTGTATTGCTAAAGTGTTAGGTTATATCTTCACATCATTGTGGAATAGTTAAGAGAAGTGAGAGAGCAGAGTTTATATCAGTTTTAGATTTGCCATTTTAAAAAAAAACATAGCAAGGCTTACCCGTAGTAAAGTTCTTCAGTTCTTCAATATCTTTTGTTAGACTCCAGTCATGTTTGACCGATTTGATTGTCTTTGTAGCATGTGGCAAGTCTGGAAAGAACTGCCAGCCTTCGTCGATGCCAGTCTTCTTGATTACGGCTACAAGTCCCAGAAACACAGCCGCTGGCACTCCTACTGTCCCTGATCTTTGCCAAGCTCCAAAAATTGAACCCGCAGCGACACCGCCAAGGAAATAGTTTATTTTGTCGTTCTTGCCCCTAATGTTCTGGGCTACATTTGTAGTCACAGAGAAGGCTGCGGCCATGCCGACTAAAGGCCCGATAAACCACATGAACCGGCCAGCGGTATTCACAATACCTTTGGGATGCGAGTACATCAGGACATCGAATGTAGCTGCACTAAGTCCAGTTATTGCTGCGTATTTGGAGGTCACAAATGTTTTTAAGAAGATGTCCTGCCCTTCAGGGGTATCGTAGTATTTGTAGTTAAGCATTTTTGTTGTAACTTATGACTGTAAAATATTTTTTCTTTAAAGTTACACAACACTACCATTTGCTGGTGTTCAATGTTCATGTACGAAGACAGTTTAATTATAAGTTTCGTTCGAATGACATTGACAGTGACAGTCAGTCGATACGTTTGCAGTGAAATAAAATCAAAAGGAAGGAATTGGACAAAGTAAAGCATTGTGAAAAAAGTAAAGTAAACTTTTAGTACATTACATTTATTACACTCTAGTTTCGCTATCACCACGAACTATCTTCGTTAAAGCACCCCGATATGTCCGCAATCTAACTATTCAAATACCTGTTCTTTCTAGGAGGACCATAAAATAATACATTTAATATTATTAGAACGCAGCCTTACTAATAAAACGGATAGATTTCATCTACGCCTTTTATTTATTATAATGATAGATTGAAAGTTAATGGTGCAGAGGAGAAGACAAACAAAAATTGACTAGGAATATTGTCTGGATTTCGTTTGTTAAGCATTTCGAACGTTACTGGCGGCGACATTTTTTTGCACATCCGTCAATTCCGTCACTAGTGTCAAAAGTATCAAAAATGGCGGCGGACGGTGACGAAGTGATTAGTGATCAGGAAAAAGTTAGAATTGTTTCGGATTTCATTCTTCATTCTCCACCTGGTGAATTTAATGAAGTTTTTAATGATGTGAGGGTCCTTCTGAACAACGACAATCTTCTGAAGGAGGGCGCGAGCGGGGCGTTCGCGCAGTATAACAAGGATCAGCTCACGCCCGTACGCCTCGAAGGCTCGGAACTTCACACTTTGATAACCGACCACAACGAGCTCGGTGGCGGTAGATTCTTCGACCCGCGGTCCAAGACATCCTTCAAGTATGACCACTTACGCAAAGAAGCGTCTGATTACGAACCGTATGAGCCCGACAAAGTGGCGGAGCCCTGGCGGGCAGCGCTCGACGAAGAGCTCACGGCGTACGTGGCTGCACACTACAAACACGTCGCTAGCTTAGTGGTGGGCCGTGCTCTAGAATCTGGTGCTGTTTCACTAGTGGCGTGTATCGAAGACCATCAGTTCCAGCCGAAGAACTACTGGAACGGGCGGTGGCGCTCTGTATGGACGCTAACCGTGGGCGCGGGCCCGGCGGAGCTCCGAGGCATGCTTCGCGTGCAGGTGCATTACTACGAAGACGGTAACGTCCAGTTGGTGAGTTCGAAGGAAGTCCGCGCGCCGCTAGTCGCGACAGGTGAGGCTGCGACGGCAAAAGAGTTCGTCCGGCTCGTGTGTGACGCGGAAAACGCTTACCAAACAGCAATTTCTGACAATTATAAGACAATGAGCGATACCACTTTCAAGGCACTCAGACGACAGCTGCCAGTGACGCGCAGTAAGATTGACTGGGCCCGGCTTGTATCGTACACTATTGGCAAGGAGCTGAAGAGCCAATGATGTCCCGCCGCTGCGCTCTGAGCCGCAGCGGCCGCTCCACGCCTCTGTACATATTTGCATAAGAGTAAATCATGTTCAAATGTTTATGGGCACTGGGGCTTCCTGTTCCCATGTGCGTATTTATCTATGAGTATATAGAGAAATCGCTATCATAACTGTTAAATTTTATTGCATTTTGTTACTCTCAGTACGGAAAGATTATTAAAATGGTGTCAAGCCTCCAAAGTAGCTGACAATTGGATAGTTATCTTTTGCTTATTGAAAGGGACAGTTCAATGAGTTGTGTCCATTTTTGACGGTAGCATTGCAATTATAAAAGTAATATTGTACTTAGGTGTGGACCTGCTTTAGAGCAGTTTACAAGGTCTGTAGAAGATCCCTATGACTGAAACAACAGTTTGGATTATTTATTTGCTTTCCATGAATGATTGGTTGTGTAAGCAATATAAAAAGGAGTTTTGTATGATTTCGATTTTGAATTATAGTATGCATGTCAATTATGATAGACATTATACCGATAAAAATTATATTGTAATAGCTATGTTGTTATATACTTGCATGACAAAGATTAATTACAATCCATCCAAATTACCAATTCATTAATTTTAAATCAGTATTATTTATATTGTGAATATTGCTTGCATAACAATGTTTTAACGTGAGAATTGATCCGGAAAGGTATAAGGGATGTTTCCCAATGGTGCATTTAAAGTGTAGTTAATTTAATAAAATGTCCACGTACCTAGCTTTAATGCAGCGTTTATGAGCATAGCACAATATATTCAATATTTTCAATTTATAAAAAACCTTGATTGTCGCATCTTGCTCAAACGTATTATATGTAACTCAGAGTAAAACAAAGAATTGTAAAAGTTTAAGTCCATATAAATGGTTCTTGAGAGTGCGAACGGAAGCATAACTTTTTTTTATATAATGTGTAATAATAATTATAACACCAGTAATGGTTATTTTGTAATTATTATAATTATTTTTAATAAAAAAACGTACATTATAAATCCAAGTATTCTGTAATGTATGATTGAATTCATTTGAATAAAAATATATATTAAAATGTTGCTAACTACTGTTTTCTTTTTATTTCTGACTCATGGTCTCATTTGTTATTTGATGTGGGTGGACAGGATGCACTGTTGATAAGTGCTGTTTGGGAGTAATGCATAAATTGACAGCCTAATTTATTGTACTTTAACATAATAATGACATACCACAGGAGTTGTTGTAATATTGCTGACCCTTTCAATAACAGTACTTTGAGAATGATGAATGTGTGAGTCACGCGCGCCCCGCACCGCACCTGCGGCGTGCACTCTACGGAATGCGAACCAGTTTCGTAATTGCCTTGCATCAGGGAAATTCAAAAATTGCAACAAACATTTTTAATTTCGAATTACTACCTACTGATGTTTCACTGGGAATTTATTTCATGGCAGCTCAATAATAATAACAAAGGGTGTGTCACCAAAGTAAGCGATAATAGCACGAGATATAAGTATAGAAAGGATGAATATTATCGCTATCAAATGACTAGATAAGACAGGTTTTGAAATTGTCTGGCGGATGGACTTTCTTACAAACTCGTTTGAGACCGATTTGCATTTTGTCAACACGATGGGTTCTTTAACCAAGGCAAAAGGTGTCTGATCCGAGGCCTTACTCTGGACACAAAACCCGATCCAATGGTTATGGCCATCCCTGTCACTCATCATACCAGGCCGTGTATGCGTGAGACAGACAGGGATGGCTATATTCATTGGATCGGGTTTTGTGTCCAGAGTAAGGGGGCTGGTCTGTAATATGATAATATGTAAGTAGGATAGGAGATCGAAGAAAAGGTGACCGAAATGACTAACTTATTGACTTCCTTTTGACTCCCCCTCTGTTACGGAGCACTAATCGACGTCCGACAATTGTAGGTTTGGAATATCATTGCGTAGTTTTCCTGAAGACAAAACACAACGAACATAGGTATCTACTAATATTTATTTCTTGGAAGCTGTCCCTTACCTGACGGTTGTCTGGAAGAAATTTCTCTACCCAATAAGGCCGCTCAAATTGTACATACTGTTTATTTAAGATACCTATCTTATATCTTTTGATTGTGTGTGATGTGATGTGATAATGTACAATAACCTATCTGTTTCTATTTATCGACATCTCTACCACCAGAAAGTTTTCAGACAATTAAGATTCGCAAGCATCGTGATTTTAGAAAATGGTTTAGAAAATTTGATTTATTCCTCGCATAGGTACATTTGTTTGCTCCTCATCATCATCAGAATAGTGATGTGACCAGCGAGTTTGTTCATTACTTATATTTTTAATTTTCAGTCTCTAACATTGGTCTGGATTCTGGAATATATTATGTCTTGCAAATTAATGATGTGTGAGAGCACGTGCGAGTTATTATGAGATTAGGGGCGCTTATTTCTGGTCGTTCGGAATTCTCAGTCGGTCAAAATACGGGATGATGTAGAGCTATGTCATCATGTCACGCAATGACTCAGAACCTGCTAGTACGCGTTCTCATTTTCCTGTTGAAACTAACTGATTCTAATGTTATTAGGCACTGATGATGCCAAGCAACATTAAACCTGTCTATCAGTCAATGATTGGGTTAATTGAAACCGTTTACAGTAAGTAGGTAGTGGAACAATAGTTGGATAGTATTTGGTATTCACTGTAGTATTTAGTAGTCACAATAACAAACTTCATTACCGTAGTTTGTTATTTAGTATCTATTAAGCTACTTATTCAACCAATAACTGTAACGACTTTGAAGCATAAGTTGAGTTACCTATCGATCACGAAACCGGCCCTTGATGAAAGCGTTTCATTGTTTTATAGATGAGAGTAACCCTCGAATGCTAGAGATAAATATGGGATGTAAATAAATACGCTAGACAGACAATACACCAATTGTCTTGGTTTCGAAGTGAAGATTTAATTTTCTTCCTTGTGTTCGTTGTCAGGTATTGACAACGATTATAAATTATCCCATAAAAGATTAAATACCTACAATCTACAATAATATCCATGACTTGGGTACAAATGTTCGACTTCATCACAATATAAACGTTTGCTGCTTGCGGGATTCAAATCCGCGACCGCTGGCATAGTAGTCGGGAGCGCAACGTTGGACTTACAGTGTAATCCAACAGCACTGTAAGATCAATACACATAGAATGACAAAAAAAACCGGTTAAGTGCGTGTCAGACCCGCGCACTGAGGGTTCCGTGCCACCCTTAACTGAATTCAGGGTCCACTTACTTTCACTTAACGAAAACATCACAATATATTGCGACAGCAAAAATAACTTTGTTTTTCATAGTGTTTGTATGAAAGACAAAGTTATATTTGCGGTTGATAAAAATGTGCAATATCTCAAAAACTACTGGTTCGATCTCCTTCAAACCAATTTTCGTTGCAAGTTTTTGTTGAGATCTACATCATATATTTTTTACAAAATTTTCACTTTCTTAGTTCAAAAGTTAGAGGGGGGGGGACGCCCATTTTACCACTTTGGAAGCGTCTATATCTCAAACCTTACACTTTTAGAAAAAATGGTTTTAGAAACCTCAACATCATTTTAAAAGACCTATCCATAGACACCCCACACGCATATGTTTGAGTAAAAAAAATTTTTTAGGTTTTAGTTTCATGTATGGGAGCCCCCCATTAAATATTATTTTTTCTTACTTTTTGTATCTGAATCGGAAAGCGGTAAACAAAATACACCTACCTACCAAGTTTCAGCTATGTAATGCTTATAGTTTCAGAATAAAGTGGCTGTGACATACGGACGGACAGACAGACAGACAGACAGACAGACAGACAGACAGACAGACAGACTTGACGAAACTATAAGGGTTCCGTTTTTTGCCATTCGGCTACGGAACCCTAAAAATACCACTACACCAAACGTGTACATACCTAATATTATGTTACTTTTTTTTAATTTATTTAAGGCAACAAACAGTCATAAAACCGGTTAAGTGCGTGTCGGACCCGCGCACTGAGGGTTCCGTGCCACCCTTAACTGAATTCAGGGTCCACTTACTGTCACTTAACGAAAACATCACAATATATTGCAACAGCAAAAATAACTTTGTTTTTCATAGTGTTTGTATGAAAAACAAAGTTATATTTGCGGTTGATAAAAATGTGCAATATCTCAAAAACTACTGGTTCGATCTCCTTCAAACCAATTTTCGTTGCAAGTTTTTGTTGAGATCTACATCATATATTTTTTTCAAAATTTTCACTTTCTTAGTTCAAAAGTTAGATGGGGGGGGGACGCCCATTTTACCACTTTGGAAGCGTCTATATCTCAAACCTTACACTTTTAGAAAAAATGGTTTTAGAAACCTCAACATCATTTTAAAAGACCTATCCATAGACACCCTACACGCATAGGTTTGAGTAAAAAAAAATTTTTAGGTTTTAGTTTCATGTATGGGAGGCCCCCCTTCATTATTATTTTTTCTTACGTTTTGTATCTGAATCGGAAAGCGGTGAACAAAATACACCTACCTACCAAGTTTCAGCTATGTGATACTTATAGTTTCAGAATAAAGTGGCTGTGACATACGGACGGACAGACAGACAGACAGACAGACAGACAGACAGACAGACAGACAGACAGACTTGACGAAACTATAAGGGTTCCGTTTTTTGCCATTCGGCTACGGAACCCTAAAAATGAAAGTAATTTTAAAGTAACATAGTGTTTCTTACCCAATAGTGCCTATAAAGTTAATATATAAAAAAAAAAACGGAGGAGTAAGTAAGTATGTAAGTATTCCTGCCCGAAAGAAAATCTGTTTAATGCAATATCAATTAAATTAAAGAACAGTAAAGTTTAAGAAAGTATATTCACAGCCTAACAAACAATGCGGCAGTACTTATGACATAATAGTGATGGATGATATTATCATAATTACCTACTTACGGAGTTACGACAGTCATGCGTACGAAATAAATAATTCTGACTTACTTTAGTATAGTAACTTATACTAATTAATTGTTAAATAAATATAAGGTGCTATAAGCACCCAACTACTTGCTTTTGTTGCCTAGTTAGAAGAATACTTACATTTAGAAAC
This sequence comes from Pyrausta aurata, assembly GCA_963584085.1. Taxonomy (NCBI): domain Eukaryota; kingdom Metazoa; phylum Arthropoda; class Insecta; order Lepidoptera; family Crambidae; genus Pyrausta; species Pyrausta aurata. The sequence continues at coordinate 11,957,571 of OY757270.1, read as the reverse complement.
AGAATCCTACAGGGCCCAGCTTTCACATGTGAGAATTAGATTTCTGGATTAAATTATCATTCCACCTATTGTCAGTTTCTTTTCTTTGATTTTGAAAGAGAAATAGACGTGATTTAATCCGGAAGTAAGCTAAAATTGTCATCCGCAAGAAGTCCCTTAAAAGTAGAATACTATAATACGTAGGCACTTAAATATTTTTTACGTTACGTTACTACTGATTTTCATGTTATCCACAATAATCAAAAATAATTAATTACTCATACAGGGTGACATGGTAAGGGGTCTCAATTTTTTTACAATTTTTGAGACCATCAATATGAACCACCCACAACCAGATACAGACAGCGAGCGAGGAGCGCGCGCGAGTTTTGTGTCAACCTACTTTCCTCAAAATACCGGACATAGTGCTGTCCGGTATATGACCATTTATTTTTTATCGGACAAGCCTCGAAAATACCGGACTCTACGCTTAAATACCGGACATCTGGTAACACTTGTCATGGTCGAAATCTTAAATAAAATTTCAAGTGCCTCGTACAGCTACATTGACGATAGTGTATGGAGAGGCAGAAAAAATCAAGGTTTTGAACGATGCGATGGCCCCATACCATTCACCTCCTAAAATTTGGCACCCCCTTGCAAAGTCATCCTGTATCAGTCCCTGTATAATCTATTTCTCCGCAGAATAGGTTAACCTCAGACTTAAAATTATAATTAACGCTTAGATTCTTAGTTAGGTACTTAACTAATACTTATTAAACCATTTAAATAAAATAAATGCATCTTGTAATATTTCTCGTCAGTTACGTTAAACAATTAACACGTCGTACGTAACACAGTTACAGTCAACTATTGTGATTGGTTGACGTTCGTTTGCTGAAACCAATCACAGCAGTTAATTTCTCATGTGCTGTCAATAGCTTTTTAAAAATAACTACCAATTCCCAAGTTCTTAGACACAAAATTTCAAGATTGATTAAATAAGTGTACCTACACATTCTTAACGGTCTAAAAATGCAACTGGACTTGAAACTGGTTAAAACAAAGTAAATAAATTATCAACACTAGCCCTTGTATCCGGTAAGCTCGTAAAATAATCTAAAACACAATATCAACCACCAGTAGTACGTCCGCGTCTATAAGCAAGAGTGTGGTCGTAATATGTATGGTCGTCATGGCTGCGGTAGTGCGGAGGCGGGTGCTGTTGGTACAGATAAGGAGTGGTCCTGCTGCGCCCGAACTCCATTGCGAACTGTGGCTGGAAGCCTGGAGTTAGACCAAGGGGTTATAGAACATGGATGTACACTAAACATAAATAATACCACTTGAAGACATTAGTTTGTCTGAGGCGGGGATCGAACCACTGCGTCCTTCACTAAAGCAAATACCTCTTGCTTGACCATTGAAACTTTGGTAGAGCATACATTTCAGAAGCACTATGTTAAAGCGCAGACCGTGTTATCCATTTACTTATAATAAGAGCTGGTTTCATCACTAACAGTCATACTCAGAGACCATCATTAACCATAATGGTTACTTATGAAAACTTTGTTATACTTTTGCCAATGCACATAAGGACCATTTTAAAACCCGTTGATTTCGTCTCTGAGTGTGACGGTAAGTACATCTGAGAGCTGAGGGATTGCTAAACTTATTTCGTGTGGAAAATATGTTAAATCAGAAACCATCAGGTAAAGTGTCCATACTGCTGGCAAATTTCAACGTATTAGTAGGAGAAAACGTAAACAAAATGATGAAATAAATACTTCATTAAATGAAATAAATAATGCAATCTTACCAGGCGGGGGTGCTACAGCTACGAAGTTCTGTGGTGGCAGCACCACAGCCGGCACGGGACCCTCTACTCCCGTAGGAACTTCTAGATCTTTCTCTGATTCTATAACGTGGAAACTAGCCAAGTTCGGGTTTAGCTCTCCACCTGGCGGTAATGCTTCTTTAGGCCCTTCGCGGTTTGGGAATTCTTCTTTCGGAGTTGTACTCTCATTGCCTTCATTAAGCGGTGAATTTAAATTGTTTTCCTGATTGGTATTTTTATTTTTGCCATCCATTTGAAGCTCTTCTTTAACTGCGGGTAACAATTGGTGAGTTGAGAATTCAGTTACATTTTGAGACGATTTGTATTTGCTTTCATCATGATAAGCAATTTCAGGATGATCGTCCACATTTTCTCTGCCAAACATTGCCTTGAACTGATTGAACGACAATGGAACAAATGTATTTGAAATTGGTCTGAAATCTTCACCCTGTGGATACCAGAATGCACGATTGCGCTGATCAATAAAGGAATGACTGAAAACGTTTTCAACTCTTGTAGCACTACGTCTTTCAGTATCATTACCCTTTGTTTTTCTAATGGTATACAATTTTTTTAAGTCTTCGGAGTTTGATGCACTACGTTTTTTATCATCATTAACCTTCGTTTTTCTAATCGTATACAGTTTTTTTACGGCATCTGAATTGATTTGGGCTATACTCTCGTCGATGTTTTCTATTTTTGTGTTACGAGTGTTGACGATTGCATTTATGTTGTCAGAGTATGTTTTTGTTTGAATTTCGTTGGTTTTCATTAAGTATGCGATTTCGTCTCTGTTGATGGTGTCGTATATGGGGTCTTCGAGTGGGATGCCGTCGGGTATGTCTTCGAAGGAGAAGTCATGGTTGATGAGGAGTTCCTCGCTGTTGTTGAGGGATTTCGATCTGATGAAGAGATTGTCGGAGGAGTGGTACTCCGGTGCGTCGTGAGAGATGCGGGCTGGGCAGTCTTCTGGGATGCTGTACATCTGGAGATAAAAGTGCTATTTTTGTAAAAGATTATTGTAAAGTATCATCAACGAATTTTGAAGTGATAATATTATATGGTAGCCAATGTGTCGCTATAAAATGAATCACCTATCCAAGAAACGAACAACTAACCTCTTAATAAGAGTGAATGTATTGTTTGCTTCTTAGCCTATAAACTTGGTGCAAACGCAGATCGTGAGGAAGAGGTGGTTAGCGTAAGAAAGGTGGTTTTGCGGATCTCTCAGGGTACAGCGTAGCGTGCTCTCTCTACAACATTATCACTACCCAAATAGACTACTCTACTGACAGTAGGTTTGGTACAGAAGACCATCTTTCAAAGAGTGGGACAGTTTTGAATAGATAAGCAGTACCTACAACAGTAAGTAAATATCAAATCTTGCGCACCTGCGTGTCATTAACGGTGGGCGTGTAGTAGTCCAGTACCCTCACATGGGCGGGCTTGGTGCGCGCGCGCGGCCCCACCACGTGCACGCTGTAGCACGCGTGCGCGGCGCCCGGGCTGGAGCCGGAGCGCGGGCCCAGGTACAGGGTAGCGCGCCCTGCGTTGGGGGTCAGCTCTATGCGGCGTAGTACTGTGGAAGAGAGTTTAAAAAATATGTGTATCTAAATTATTTCGGTTACGCTTTTTGTCAGATACACAAAAGTTATTGACACAAAACTACACGCAATTAGAGTTTTCGGTGACAAGAGATATAAAGCGCAGTGATAACACTCTGTGTCAGCAGCAAGTAGGTACTATCTTAGTACTCTTCGACAGTAGAATGCTGACTGCACAGACCTGATTGTGGTATTTGGCACTATATTAGGGCCATGGCGATCGTATGGCTGCGTACTTAAGAATGAAACTGTAAATTATGATTGGCTAGATAAATTAATTATTATTAGATTGGAGACCCTTCGACCAAAGGCGCAGCGTAGGACGTCCACCGACAATATGGACAGACGACCTTGTAAAGATCGCAGGATCGCACTGGATGCAGACTGCTCACAACCGGTCGTTGTGGAAAGCCATGGGGGAGGCCTATGTTCAGCAGTGGACGTCCTTCGGCTGATAATGATGATGAATGATGATGAGATAAATTAATAAAGCTACTCCTGATTAAGTAATTTAATCATTTACATACTGCATTACCTTATTGCTTACACAATACTCGTCTGTAAGACAAAGTGAATAACATTTGTAGATTGCAATAAGAACAGCCCGTAGGAATTCTAGTATCATCAACTTACGCAAGTTATCCGTCTGCAGCTGGCTGTACAGCTTGGCTGCGTCTGCGCCGAAGCCCGACGGCAGCGCCACCTCGAGCAGGCACATGTCCGGGAACGAGCCCGTCCACACCACGCACGCCTGACGAACATTCCACAGATACAGAAGACAGGTAACTTATTTGGTGCTAATGTGAAACAAGTTGGGTGGTGCTCGCTACAGAGCCATAAATACCCAGAGGCGGGTACTATACTTTACTCTTTGGGCGGTGCTATGAAAGATTAGATTGGACGAGGTGATAATCCCGCAGTTGTCAGGAGAAGATACTTTTTACAAATTGCAAAAAAATACAACAACAAAAAAATAAGAAAAAAAGTTTATGAACATTCTCATTCATAAACTTCTTTTTTTTCCGTTTTATTCAGTACATATACTGCTCAGATTGTGAACGGTACCACATTTGACTTCAAAATTGAAATCAAAAACTATTTCCCGTTCAGATCCCACCCACCTCCAAAACATACATAAGGACACTTAAGTATGTTTTTTAATACGGCTTTCTGAAAATATTTAGCAACCATTTACCATTCTCTTGGATAGCAAAGCTTAGTTTTGTAGGTCAAATATTATTATTTATTTAGCTTTTCGGTAAAGCTTTGGGAATCTCTTACTCTCATTTCAAAGTCAAAATTCGTGTGACTGATAAAAACTTCCATAGTTACCACATCAATGGTCTTACCTCTACAACAGCAGCGCAGAAGCAGTTCGTCCCATTAGAGTCACAGTCAAAGCTACCATCTGTCTGTACCGACACCTGCACCGAGAGCAGCTTGTCCTTGGGCTGGTCGGAGTCGAGAGTGTGATAGGAGCGAGTTGCTTGGACGAGTGCACATCCGGTTCCTGAAAAAGTAAAGTATGCACATATAGAACAAGTTGGTGATATTTTCTTGAGGTAACTATTTCATAAATGCCTGATTATACACTACGTGTCAAGTTAAAGCTTTTACTATCTTAAGTAACTTCTATGGCAGGTAAGTAGTCCAATGACGACACTGTAGTATGATGACATATTAATACATACTGTGTTAGGTAAAGTAAGGTAGTAATAACAACATCATTCTGAAGATGCTCTCCCAGAGATTTGACTGTCTGTATATCAACCATTGTTATATGGTTCATATATGGACTAATACTCAAATGCAAGCTGGTGGTCGTCCAATTTAATTTACATTTTTTTTATTTAATTGAATGTATGTGCATATTAATCTAATTCAATAATTTAAAATGTATGTATGACTTAATTATGTCGAAATAAATAAATAAATGAAATGAAATAAACCACACTTTAAGGAATCAACAACTTCATGTGGAATGAAGTTAAAGAACTCCCGGGTCCTGTTATTACAACATTACCGGCTACAACTGTACCAAGAGTGGCAAATATTCACACTTCGAACAATTCACCAGAGAATATAGACCTAGGTACAAGACCATGCTACGAGTATAAATAACTGAACAAAACACTATATTCAATCACCACAAACCTTCAACAGCCACATCGAGCTGGCTGCCAACTGCCATCTTCATTATATCCGGCACCTTCACCCCTGGATGTAGAGCTACGGACTTAGAGTCTGCTCCGCTGCGAGCCCGCACTGTCAGGTTGGTGGGCGTGGACGGCTGGGCTGCTGACCAGGCGGATAGGGCTTCTAGGGCTACTAGAGTGTCCTGGAAGAGAACGAGATTATGTTAATATTTGACCTATACCGAACTATTCGTCGGTCGATTGACCTATAATGTTGTTTTAAGTTCTAGATTGGAGACCCTTCGACCAAAAGCGCAGCGTAGGACGTCCACCGACAAGATGGACAGACGACCTTGTAAAGATCGTAGAATCGCACTGGATGCAGACCGCTCACAACCGGTCGTTATGGAAAGCCGTGGGGGAGGCCTATGTTCAGAAGTGGACGTCTTTTGGCTGATAATGATGATGATGATGATGATGTTGTTTTAAGCCAAATTAGCTAGCTAGCTGGTCTCCGGTAGGGTTAAAACAATTTTCTGGTGTAAAGTTCACTCAAAGCAACCACTTCTACGTAGTTATAGCGTAACACTTTGTAGCCTCAACTTAAATTATTGGTTCTGCGTTTGAATGTTTATGATTTCACTCCTACCTGCAGCTGTTGAAACCTGATTTGGGCGGACGATAAGAATCTGGCGAGGATTCTATGTTTTTCAGAGCAATGAGAGCGTATGACGTGGCTTCTATTGACGTATATAGCTACGTGCCGTGACATCCTGTTACTGAATGACCTGTGTGGAAAGGAAGCCCCCGGCGACATGTCTGTGTGTCGACAACCAGCGGGTGGCAGCCCTGGCGTCCGGCGCGCAGCTGGCAGCCCTGAGCGCGGGTGGACACCGTGACAGCGCTAGTAGGGCGTATGATGTGGCTTCTATTGATGTGGATAGGCTACCTGAAATACAAAAGCATTATTTTCAGTACAAAAGTCACGGATTCCATTTAGCAACCCAGCAAATGACAAAAATCTCTCTATTTCTTCCTCTGTTTTTTCATCAGTTAAATTATGTCAAGACATGTGACGACTTTGGTAGTTTTAGAGATCGTTTGCCTTTTCAAGTAAACGATGCCGTGTGTATTCTATATCACGAATATAAGAATCACACGAGAGCCATCCAATTTGAACCAAGAATAAAGATTGTCATCTGTACAATATTCAATGTGATCTCACCAGTCTCCCACCACACATAGTCTCCGCTGCGGCGCGCCATTTTGAGCAATTCAATCAGTTCCCTCATCTCCTCTTCCTCCTTCAGCCCTCCGCCAACAGCCTCCTTGCTGTCCGAGAGGAGGCTTGCTTCATTAGTCTGTGAAACAGACAGCAATGTGGAGTTCATGTCATCAGTTTGGTAACTTATGATTACGTCGTAAGCAGTTTGATATCCTAGTTAAGTCGACATGGATTATTCACATTTCCCTGATCTTTCTAGAAATAATCTCCTTAGAGAACTCTCAGTCTCAGAAGAGCATAGTCCAACCGGGGTCTGTTATGGGTTACTTCAGTTATTATTACCTAGTTCTCTAAAATACCTGAAACTGCAACGTTCTACGAACCTAACCATCTAAGACTTACGTACCCACCTGAGCTCGTCTTTCTTTCATCTGATTATCAAATATTTCTTGTAGCTGGCGTTACGACTTAGCCCTTCAGTCTGTTCTAGCAGTGCGTTGAAAACAGAGCATTGACTTATTAACCTCATTTATGCCTTTTTAACCTCATTTTTGAGACTTACCTACCAGATACTCATCTCATTATTCTCCATACATCCTGTCATGGTATCTGTTGGCTATCTTAGACTTACCTGCCTCAACTCATCTTCATAGGCTCGAAGCTCAGCATACGCGTGCTGCCTAAGCGCATGCGCGTAATCCCGCGCGGGGCGCCGCGCGGCCGGCAGCGCGCGCAGGCACGATAACGCGCTGTGTAGCACTCGCAGAGGGAGGGGGAGGGGCGAGGACACTAGAGAGGTGACCACGTAGGCTGTGAGGGCCACGCTTGCGATTTCGCCGTCTTCGTTTAAGCCTCCCTGGGAAAGAGATAAGAATTGAACAATAATCAGATGCTCTAACTAGATTTAGAACGTTGATGAACAGTGCAGCACCGTAGTTTAAAGATACTCGTTATAATACCAAGTTATAATGTTTTCGTTGTTCTACGTGTTAGTCAAATACAACTATACTATAAATCTTTGGGGTCCTATTTATATGTATTTTGAATGAAACTAAGCCTATCACTAAGCTCTACGATTCAAATTACAAACGGAAGTGATCATACCCTCAATTCCCTGTGAAAGACCTGTCCTTCGTTCCTGAAGCAGCCATTCTCCATTTGTTGGTCGAGCAGCCAGCGTTCAGCACGCTCTATAGTCCGAGGAACTGGCAAGTTTGGTGTTAAGATCTGAAAATAAAAAAAACGATGTTCTCAAGACCAACGAATCTTCTTCTTCTTCTTTGCCTGCTCCCTTTATTTGGGGTCAGCCCTTCTCGTCAAGACCAATGAATTTTCCAAAAAATATTATTAAACAATTCCTCATGGTTTTCGCAACTTGGCTGATCTCTGCTAAAATTAGCTGTCATTTCTGAAATTCGTTGCACTTGTCCTAGAACATACCTGATGAGCTCGTCTGAGGTACCGCAGCGCGAAGGCGGTGAGCCAGGTCGAAGGCCCCACGTCCCGCGCACCGAAAGCGCTAAATCCACCCGTGGCATGCGCGAACTGCAGTTGACGCATGTAGCCTGCAAACCCATTAAATTATAGAAAAATAGCATGTTACTATAGATAGATAAGAACTGATGGCTGTCGGGGCAGAAAAGTTCTAGATTAGAGACCCTTGGATCATAGGCGCAGCGTAGGAGTAGAACGTCCACCGACAAGATGGACAAACGACCTTGTAAAGATCGCGGGATCACACTCACAACCGATCGCTGTGGAAAACCGTGGGGGAGGCCTTTATTCAGCGGTAGACGTCCTTTAGCTGATAATTACGGTGATGATGCTGATAGATAGGCCATTAATTAAGATCTTTTGACGTCTTCACCCTGCAAACACTTTACTTACTCCGTAGACAGAGTTGAGAGCAATCTCTCTCAATCGCAATATTGATGAGGGCACTCAGCCTACGCCTAAAAGAAAGCACTTGCAAAATTCAACAGGCTTGCCAATGTGTCGATGGCCAAGTTGTATATGCGTGCGCCCCGATAGCGTAAGACACAGGGTTCGATTCCTTGTCTGACACAGTAGCTTTTTACAGTGCAATTTATATTATTAGACAGATTTGAATTGTATTGCGGGGAACAAGATTTATCTTCTTAACGACTCCATTGGGTGCATACCTCTAGCAATGTGTTCTTTAGCGATGGCAGCAGCCGGATCGTTGCGGGGCAACTGTTGGTAGGCCAGCAGGTTCGTAGCAAGTCGCGCCATATTCTGTTCTCCACAGCCTCGAGGTAACGTCACCAGAGAATCTGCGTCCTGATTTTTTTGAAACAAAATGGTGTCATAATAACTGGGATTGAACTACATCAGTTTCAATGTTAGATGATATTATCTGTGATGTAGGTAATGAAGAAAAGTATGCAATTATGTGGCTTCCGCAGACCTTTCGAAGTAGAACTGCCAGAATTTTAATGTAAAAGCTGATTTTCAGCTAAGAACACCGATAGAAACACCCAAATAAACCAACCAGTTTTAGAAAACAAAAGTCAATAAAAAAGCCAGCCTTGAGCCTAAGCCATCAGAATGTACAGCCAATATAAAGTGTATACTATCTATGGGCTACGGTCCAGTCATATTTGTTTATTGCAATAATTATAGTATGCGACGACTGTATCCTGTCTGTATACCGAATATATAAAAAAAAAATAACTTACGGCAAGCAAAGGTCCAGTAACATTCCCAACGGTCCACACCATCAGAGTCTCAGTCCCTGGCACGGCTTGGATGGGTGGCCACGTCCAAGACACTTGAGACTGACTTGATTCTACACTACCTGAAAAAACAAAGTATGTAACATTTTCATAAAAGAACAGTAGGCCGTTTAGTGGGTAGTTGGTGTTTTTTCTCCTCATGTTCGATTGCGAGAGCGGTAGAATTTTGAAAAATTTGGTATGGCAACGATAAAGTTCAGGTAGGATGCAAAATTTCCACACAAAATTCTAACGCGCTCGCAATCTAACGTGAGTGGAAGAACTCAAACTAGGCCCTAGGCATTGGACTTTGAATTGAATACTATGGACGTTGAAGCATTACCAACCTTAGATGGGTTGTTACCTTTTCCACATAGAAGTATAGACTTTTGTTCTTGGACTGGCACGCCTTCTGGCTCCACTGTAATTTGTATGATGACTTCATCACTAGAAAATAAAGTAAGTTATTAGACTCTATTTTTTCACGGTAAGATAACTATAAGCCAGTGCGTTTACTGAGTCGTGAAGCCTTAATATATAGAGATAGGAGTGCGTCAATAGAGATAGGAATATACAGCGCGCCGCTTTACAAGCGAAAAAGGCATGACACTGACAGGACTCAGTTGATAACATGCCGACTACTTTAAGAAGACCTCGCCTGCGGGGCACAGGGGTGCGCGGGGAGGCCAAAAGGTACTGATCTAGTTAAAACGAATACTGACCTAGCTGAAGCCCTAGCAGCGGTCCCATTAGCGCAGTTATTATCCAGCACAGCCTTCGCTCTGACGCTAAGGCGAGCGTCCCCGGCGACTTTAGCGCGTATTTCTGCTCTTCTAGCAACAGACGCACGCGCAGATACGCATGCGGATTCTACGTGGTCGGGAGGCCCTTCGAGATGGGCGTCGGTAAGGATTTGGATTTGTACCTGAAACATTTGAAAATCAAGTGTTGTGCTGTTATATTTTTGAAAGTTCTTCTTTATGATCAGCATTAATTAGTTAACCATATTTTCTGGCCACAATGCTCTTTGTGACTTCATAATTCATTTATTGAAGCTGTAAGTAATGCTTGGGTTGCAAATCTGATTCTGTTTACATTAATCTGCATCATCTTGAATGTGTCCTACGTATTATCTATGGGAATACTAAGATTCTAAAAGTGCATGCGAGCTGCAAGTCCTTTTTCTTGAAGGCGTGATCTTTTGCCACATGAGTGTGCCTACAAATATTTGCATCTACCTACTTAAAATTTATTTACCCTATCTTTATGAATTACAGACTGCAATGCCAAAAATATTTATTTTAATTTAGGGTTTTCCCAAAGTCTTTTACTCACACTGAGAGGTTCATACAAGTAGTTGAACAGTCGATATCTCACGATGGTCGCGTCGCCGCGCTTTAGTCTTCGTGGACTGTCCGCGTGGATGAAGAATTCACGGAACACCTGCAAAGATTACATGACATTCATGTAAGTTTTTCAAAACTAACGGAATTGAGATATACGTGAGCAATCAGCAACTTTAAATAAGAAGTGGAATAACCATCAGCTTTTACAACAGGCTAGCTACTCAACTGCCAACCTAGCTTTAACTATTTTGACGCTAAATCCACACGAGTGTCAAAGCAGGTTAGTTCAACAGAAAACCTATTATAACAATTGATGGCCAGGGGTCTGGTACCTGTAAAACAGCTGGCTGTGAGACGGCAATGCCTGTTCTGGCCAGACAGACTGCAGAGGCTTCAAACCGGCTGATGGAGTCCGGTGCTTTTGCTGAGACCACAGCTGAACCGTTGTTGCCGACGCCTACCAGGCGCCAAAGCCAGGCCTGGTGAAAGAAATAAATAAGTACCTATGCAGTAGTTTGCAATAAACTCGATCTTCTTCTTCTTTGTCTTCGCCTTTTATCGTAACACGGTGTCAGCTTTATTTATCATGCGGCACTAATATCTATAGCTTATAGTTATCAATAAGCTTATTCGTTAGCTGAATTTGTTTTTGCTAGTAAAATATGCAGAGGACGTAATTTTTTATGAGGGTTGTTGCGCTTTAGCCAAGTTTAATAAGGCGTACAAAATTAGAAGAAATGCCAAACATTAATTAAATAGTGAAAGCATAAAATACTTATTTATGTCGGTTCAAAGACTCACCTCAGAGAAGTCACTCCTCGGCACCGTGCTCTCCGCAATCATGGCTTCAGCCTTCGGCTCGCAGTTCTCGTTCACCACCAAGTCCCCTCCCGTCACCCTGACTCCTGCGGCCGCCAGCCAGGATGCCGTCTGTTCGATGGTGGTAGATGGCATTTCTGCTTCTGCTGATGCTTTGGAAGGAACAGGATATTCATAATGTTTTTTGATAGTATTCAGTCAGCCTTATAAGAAGCTAGACTAGACCTACCTATGTATGAGTGAAGTATGGCTCTACTACTTTATACCTTGTCCACTTTTGTCGAATATTGGGATGATTCTAGCCTAGCTAGGCTAATACTTAACCCTTAATTACTCGAATACAAGGCTTGGTTAGGTAATATTCATTAAATTTAGTTTATGCATGAGCTTCGTTAGGCAATAATATGTTCCTATGCATGCTTGATAAGAGGTTATTCTATTAATAGCTAACTACTTACTAGAAAAGCAATATCCAGTAGCCTCATACTGCGTCAGGTTTCTATGGCTGTCCATAAGCCGCTTCAGTCCAGACATAACCAGATCCTTCACATTGGGGCCAGGTTGGTTCCACTTAGATGCTGAATCCAGAACTGAAAGGCCACAGAGAGCTGGCCCAGGGGTGGTGATGCGTAGACTGGCTGTAGAGCCTGGTGCTACTTGCCTGGATAACCAGGTTGCTTCCACCTGAAAGACATGAATACATATTTAGTGTGTGTGCTTGAGTTGCTGACTAATTGACTCTTTCAGGTACTAGTCATATCAGGGTTCGATGTAGTACCCTGTACGATGTTTGCTTACTACATAAAACTAGCTCAAATTTCTTTTAAGCTGGCGTATAAAATACAAAATATCAGAAATATACCCTGTGTAAAGTTACTGGGTTTGAAACGATTTCAGACTTTCTTATAATTACTTAAGTTTCTTAGGTAGATCTCACCTTATTGCTGAAACACTCTTCCATCTCAAACTGCTTGCTAGCGCTGACGAATTCTCCTTTGTAATAGAAATACGCCACCAAGTGGCTATCTGGGCACATCTGATGGGTCACCTTTATTGGTAGCATGACCCTCAGCATATGTCTGTCTAGTAACGAATCTGGGTCGTTCCCGAAAGTCCCATTAGCTTTTGAGGGATATGTTTGGGAGTTAGTGGTGTTGAAATCTGGGTTTGCAGTGTACGTGTGGGAGCATTGTGTGTTTCTGGAGGTGGTGGGGATGTAGTCAGAGGAACTGGTCTGGGGACATTGCGTTGTTGCGCCCCAGCGATAGATGATACCACCTCGGGTTATTACCTGAAAAAGAAAAGGTTATTGTAGGAAAAATCGTTTTACGTATGGCTACCACGTTGTGGTAAGTTTCGAAGACTTCCTTTTTCTGTCTTTAACTGTAGTCAAACACATGTCCAACAGTAGATGCCGAAAATACGCGAATCGACGCCCTGATGTACCCAATTTTACCCATACAAATACATGTTTTTGCATTGGTCTATAATAAGGCAAAGACTTACCCTCTTACTATGAGGATACAGTCGATGTAGGAGATACTAGGTGACCGTGAAACTTTTTATATTAAAGCCATGACTTACGAAATGCTCATACTCATACTCATACTCACCACAAAATGGACAGTAAGAGGCTTAGCCACGTCCCTCAGATTGACGTACAAAGGCACAAAGGTCCTGCCTGAGTTGGGCTCAGGCCTCACAGGGCCGAGGGCCGCGTGTACGGAGCCTCGGCCTTGAGCCAAGATGTACAGCGGGGGCGTCGATACACTGCTGTCGTTGTGGAGGGAGGCCTTAAAAATAAGAACAAATCGGTTGGATACCATTTGGGAAGCTACACAAGGGCAGCTTCTCGCCTGAATTACCTCAGTGCATAAACACGAAGATCAATTTCAGTTACAATTACAGACCATATACATACATACCAAATGTATGACTTAAACATGGTGATTAACCATGAGCCTTCTATGAAAGCTTAAGATTCGCGCAACGAGCGACGGCGAGGATTCTGATAGGTTAGAAATAAGGAGATAAGAATAAATAATGTAACAGACATTAATCTGCGGATCAGTTAGCTCCAGTGGCAATTATCTATTTATTATATTATGACCATGTATTGTACCCTATTTATATGCAAATAAACATTTTGAATTTGAATTTGAATGAGCAAGACTCAGGGCGCAAAGATTTGACAGCATTTAGGGCACAAAACTTCTAGATCTCTACACTCTAAGGGATCTTTCTATGAAAAGTGCAGCGTAAAAACCTAACAACTTGAAACTCACCACAAAGTTATAGTGGCTGATGTGTTCCTTAGTAGCCGTGAACATGACCTTGGCCACTCCCCTGTCGTCCGTCACTGCTTCGTGACAGGAGTCGTTAACGGTTGACCCGTAAGGGGTATACTTTTCAAGGAAGCCATCGACACGGCAGACTTTGACGCGTTCGTTTGCTGCTGGCTTCTCATCCCAGCGAGTTGCTTTCACCTGGGTCAAAATAGTTTAGCAAATGTTTATTTAAACTGGCATCAGGGTTCAAGTAACATGAATGAATTTTTTTTGGCTTCTTCATTTTACTCTAGGTATTCTTCTGAACATCGGCCCCTTAAGTGATGATTTCTATACTTTATTTACCTAAATTAAAAGAGAATACTTCACTCACCTTCAGCTTATAAGGTAATCCTGGGGAAATAATAGCTTGGTGCCTTGCCAAGAATTCGAGAGTGATGGGTTTGTCCACAACTTGTGACACGACAGTAGTATTCTGCCATATCCTGGTTCCATCTTCCTACAATAAGAAAGAATCATTAGTATTTTTTTGTGATGTCATTGATCAATAAAAGCTTTCCTTTCTTTTTTCTTTCTTTCTTTCATAACTTAATTAGATGATGGGCTAAATGGGGTGTACACATTTATCAGTAGTATAAAGTAAGCTTAGTTTTAAGTGTAGAATGAAGTTGATTAGATGCCATAATATTCAAAATCAGTATATAAATAAATAGTACACAAATAGTAATCGATGAAAAAAAGTGAACCACCATTACACCGAGGCTGAGAGACTTCGGGATTTATTGTTAAATTTGGTTTGACTATAGGTATCTAAAGGCATTTAACAAATATCACGAAAAAAAAAACGACCAAGGCACAAACCTGAAAAGAAAAATCAGCAACCACCACATCAGGTGGATTAGTTCCATTAAGCCCGATCCGTCTAGCAGCCGCCGCGTGTCTATGACAGGCCCGAGGTGCTTTGATCCTGACCACGGTCTTGATGCTGCTGGCCGGTTCCTGCACAACTGTGGTCCCACCTGCTCCTCGGATACGGATTACTAGCATACCTTCGACTGCTTCTGTCCAGGGGTACCTTGAGGGCACAACAGTTTAACCTATGGTACAATTAATGGCAATAAACGAATTTGAATTTAACTTGAATCACTGTTATATCTTCTGTGTTTGAATGATGATAAAACATGTATGTATGTAATATGTTCTAGTATGAAATCGACATTTAAAGTATCATGAAGGTGTTATGGTGTACTATCTCCAAATACCACCATAAATTCAAATACATTCGATACACAGAGTTATCAATGGATGACGACTGTGTTTGTAGCATAAAATTTATATTCCGAATACTAATTTTATGGTTTATAAGGATACTAGCGGCCCGCCAGCGACTTCGTACGCGCGCAATAGTTTTACTCCGTTCCCATAGATCGTAACGAAAATATTTATAAGCCGATACGCAATAAACTATTTCTATAGCATTCCCCGATAAATTAGCTATCTAACAACGTATGTAACATATTTTATAACCGGACCAATAGTTCCTGTGATTAACGCGTTCAAACAAACAAACAAAAACATCCAGTTTTTTAATATATGCGTAGAAATGCGTAAAGATAAATGTTATATTTTATGTACACGCAACGCAACTCGTAGCCCGGTCTTTAATCTGGTCAAACTTACACGGGCATAATATCGTTTTATTTAACAACGAAATGGAATTACTAACTACGCCTATTGTCAATCGTACATTTCTTTCGGGTGCTAATATAAAGACCAAGCTATAATCTGTGCGCTTACTCAGCATCACGCCACATACAGACTGTGGGAGAAGCAAATTCCCTCAAGTCTTCTCTCGCTACCTTAAGAGTTTGAACTTCAGCTTTGTTTATGGTCATAGCGAATACTCTACTTTCTTGAATTCAAATTATAAATTCAAAGGGACAATTCTATGTAGGGATCTACGCCATCATCATCATCAACACTCAAAAGCCGTCCACTGCTAAACATAGACCCCCACGAAAAGTTTGCAGAATAGTTCCAGATTGGACACACTTCGACCACAGAACCAGCGTAGAATGTCCACCGACAATATGAACAAACGATCTGCAATCTACACTGGACACAGACCCCTTGATACCTACCCTGTTTCAACACAAAAAGTATTATTTAATGTTCTAAGGAATAAAATCTTCTCGAGAGCCACATCAATAACAAACATGTGTCAAAACATTGTGTTTCAGACGTCATGTCAAATGATTGTCAAAAGTTATATATTTTTTTTTTATCATTAGCACTAAAGAGTATTGATATCAAATTCGAAGCAAATCACCCCCAGAATAACTTTGTAACCCTTTTTACCCCCTTATTAAACTACAAAATAGGTCTTCCGTCAATTCTGTAAAATAATGTGTATGCAAAATTTGAAGAAGATTGGACCAAGGGATCTGGTTGTCCCATACAAACTTTGCACCCCTTTTTGACCCCCTTAGGGGTGGAATTTCTGAAAATCCTTTCTTATCGGATCCCTTCGTCATACAAAGAACACACCCTCCCAGTTTCAGGTCTCTACGATTAGCGGTTTAGGCTGTGCGTTGATCCATCAGTCAGTCAGTCAGTCAGTCAGTCAGTCAATCAATAAGTCAGTAGTTCAGGACAAAGCATTTTATAAGTATAGATAATATTAATAATTTGCTTCAGAAAACTCGTCTACTGTAAAAAAATATGCCAAAAGCATTGAGAACTTAGCTCTACATTTGGAATAGTTTAATAAAGTGAATAAAACTTTGATAAGTGTTTATAATATGTGGCTGATCTGAATAAGCTATGGATATTTTTCTCTATGGCGAATAGATATATTGATAAAAATATATTTTATTACCTGACACATACAGTCCAGACCAGCCTCTCGCTGGTCCTCAGAACTTTATGTGCGTGACGCACACTTAGCTGAAATGGAGGCAGTTCGTAGTCGCCTACCCAGAATGTAGCAGATCCCTGACAAAGAAAACATTATGTACTTGTTGTAATCAACATTATAGAGTTAGTTATTATACTAGGTTGATGATAAGGCCAGTTTGAAAAGTCTCTGCGCATGAAAAGCATTTCTATTTATTTATTTATTATTTAAAGATCGAAGGACTGTATATTATTACCATAGATAGTTTTTCAAGTTGTTACAAATCTTATTCTTATTCAAAGACAACGAAACGATATATGAACGAAACGACTCAAATCTATCGTTAAATGCAGGTATAAATTTTCTTGTTCAATGAACATGGTAATGTCCAAGTGTTCTTCGTCCATTCGCCAAGCAATCTTCACTTTCTTTTATCAGGCAGTGAAAGTTTTTAAAACGTTGTACAATGTGCCGCCCCTGGATAGACCTAAATTGGACCTAAAATGGTAAAATGGCTTGTATACCGCTTTTAAGGTGCCTCTGAGTTCTAGGGTTTGTTACTGTCGGGTTATGCTAGATCTTATCTAATATGGATACCCCCCACAGTATGCTGAGTGGGCCTTAGTAGACCCTATTTCTAGATGATAAATAATTACCTGTGCGCCGTCAGCGGTAGTGGCTCGTAGAGTCCAGCGGCCCGGGGGAGCGTCTCCCAGCGCATGCTGCAGCTGCGCAACACCCATGCGCGTGCGCAAGTTTGACCACTGAGCGGCGCGCGCGCCTTGCCAAGCTCTACCGGGGCCTTCTAGCCACACTTCGTCTATCTGCACAATGAAAATAAATGATGTGTTTAAAAAGTTTATTAACTTAAAAGGTTTGAAAAGTGCTTTCCATACACAATGGGCGTTTCCTCTACTAAATACTAATAAATTGTTTGTGAAGTAGATTTAAAATAAATAGGACATTTACGTTTTAGTTCGCACTTGCAAATTACAACAGGGGTTGCGATTATCTGTGGTTGGGTGGCTGCTGCAGAACTTTGTTTCGATTTGAGAATGATGGTTTCAGGTGTTAGAAAAAAGTTATGTCACTATGAAAGTTACATACCGTCTACATTTACATGTGTTTTCATATCGAAACAAAAAATAATTAAGTAGTACTTATTTTTAGTAATACATATAGCCAAACAAAGAAACAAACAACACCCATCAGGCCTTAACCCGCTGACCGTGTTAAGTGACCGCTGACTCCACACAATAAATGGTGCGAAATATTTTACTTGACATCGTTGAGCAAAGTCCAATGCAAACAAATAATTATGGCTTCGATTTTATGGGCTCATGGATGACCTACGACAATATTTTTAATAGTATCAGTAATTCATAGGATTCAAGCAAGCTTAAAGCAAGCAGAATCAATACATAACTAAAATATGTATATTGTTTTAAAATTTCTTAAGTTGCTACCATATTTTTTTATGAGCAGCAGTAGAAGTAAAAAGCTCTTTAGCACAGAATATATAATAGTACTATCTATAGTCATGTGTACGCGATTGGTAGATGTATTAACTTATTGTTTGTTTTTGCAGATTTCTAAATACCAAAATTTGCATTGCAATATATTTAATTTTGAACAATAAACGATTACAAATAAAACGGCGATAACTGCAACTTTGTTTTTAATTTGGTGGATCAGAACCAGGTTGCGCCCTGAATATTTAGAAATTATCAAAGCTTTAAAAAAAATGTTTTTTTTATGCGAGCTTAACGCAGGCTTTTGTACTTAGCCAAGTATATAGGACATCTTGTTACGTGAAAGATTTAACTACTAACACTAGGGCCCCTATTTTTGAATCATTCGCGTCAAGATGGCGAGTGATTTTTGTTCGACGTAGTGTCAAAAGTCATAGAAATAAAATCGTTTTCGAACGAAAATCACTCGCCATATCCAAGCGAGTGATTCAAAAATAGGGGCTCAGTTCATCATTCTATTGATTCGTATGAAAATAGATGACGTGAGTGTTAATCTGCTTTGCGAATCAAAACATTTTATCAGCGAAGCATTGCAAAACGCTGTTCACTCTCTTGATGAATCAATCAACCAAATTGAACCAAATCAATGTGTCAACAAAATTAAAACTCGATTTAAAGAAAAGTGAAGAGTAGCCTCTGTTGTAGAGAGCTCGCACATCGGCTCGAAATTATTAGTATTGGTCGGAATAAAATTGGAGAGGAAATGTTCGGTTAGTTACTTGGTTGTTCCTGATTTCCATTAAAATTTATTATGACCGGGTTGAAACAATATCCATGGGGTGTAGTCCAACGTTTATTATAATGTTGATAAAGTCATCTACTTCAGAACATGTCTGTCTGTGATTCCCTCTCAAAATAGCCGCCGCTGTGATAGCAGACACAAACCGGTCGCGCAGTAACACTGACACACTTGCGGCATGCAAATCTTGTTTATCAGCATCCAGACGACCAGTTTCACCCATCGCGGTGGACACTTTAACCGTTAATTACTGATCTTAAATGGCGATTATGTTCAAGTAACTTTGGACATTACCCTCCTTAGTACGCACCATGGCGCGTTCTTCAGTCTACTAGCTGTTTGTCTATACCATAGAGCACTGATAAGTTTATCTGTGGGCTATACTCGGTATTTTTCTACGAATAAGTAGGTACAACCAAAGACGCAGCGTAGGAAGGACTCCACCGACAAGATGAACAGACGATCTTGTAAAGATCGCAGGATCACACTGGATTCAGACCGCTTGCGATCGCCCGCTGTGACAATTAGACTAGTAGTCTATAGAATGTACAATTAGGCCATTGTATTATTTGACTCGTAGAAGGTCCACTTTCATTTATTTTGCGATTCAAAAAACATTAATTAAAGTTATGCAAAATTAAAATGCAACGTTAATAGTCTATATTATATCAGTTGCTTTGCTACTTTTGTACAAATTTAATAATTATTATGATATCACATCTAAAACATTTGTTGCATAACATCTTCGGAATCCTTGCTAATATTATTAAATCGCCGAAGGTTGTAGCTCATGGCTACATACAAGTATTCTGTAATTTATTGTCTTAATCAAACGCATCGACGTGCGTTTTAATATTTATTACGGCATTATTACTAGGAAAATGAATAGTAAAATAATATGCATTGTTTAAAGAGGTCAAATGCCTTTTAAGATACATCTTAAAATCCTGTATCTTAGAAAATTAAGTAGTTTTGAACAGCTTAACTCCTATTTAGTTTTGCAGCGTTATGGGAAATAATTTTGATAAGATATGATCAAAAAGAGATAATTCTTTAAGTATTAAGTATGCTTTTTGTAAACTATCCCGTTCTATTGGATATGTAGTAAATATCTACTAAATTCAAGTAAACTATAAAACACTAAATGGAAGGTCGTGTGTGACTCACTATTAAGCATTTTTGTAGCAACTTTTTACGCATCTCATTAGCTAAACACGGCTCGTCGAGTCGTGAAATTGCCATCCCATGCAATAAATTGCTTTTGTAATATTTCGAGCAACAAACATGTGTAAAAACTCCACTCATGAGCAAGGTCGGCCGTGAACTCAGATGTAGAGTGAACTATGTAGTTTGCGGGTGACATCAAATCGGTTTGGTTTAATTTTAATTTTTAAATCCTAAATATTTAGATTTTCTGTTTTTTTTAATTCATGCCTAAAGTTGGCTTGGCTACAAGCCAACTTTAATTCTTGCCACACCAGGTGCCATAACAAATCACCTTAAGATCTGTTTTATACAAAGTAGAAGGTTGTTCGAAGAAAAGGCTACACTGCCTTGACGGCGAAGTGGATGTGTACTTCGGTGCCATAACAGGGGAACGGTATGGTTTCTTGGGTCTAATGGTCTTGGTTTTCTCTCGGTCCTGCGTTTTGTAAAGGTCGGTTAGGTAATCGCTACCGTTTTCGCCGCGCGCGCTCTGTGTGCGCCGAGAGTACCCGAGTTGATCTCAATCCTAGGTGGTGATGCTGTTGATAGACGTTCGTTAAAGTATGGAGATTCATACAAATAATACTAGACACCTTGAGTTGATACGGTGCTGTTCATGTAACGGGTGGATAGATGTGCTTTAACCTTTACTATGAACTAGTGTGTCTGTCTAGAGTAGTGTCAGTACTCACCACGCCATGCTGCGGCGTCAGGTCCGCCTTCAGCACCAGCAGGCGCGCCCGCACTGTCTCCCCCGGCCGGTACCGCGCGCGTTCAGTGTGTGCTACGACCACGCGACCACTTGCAATGCTTACGGTCATCTCGCTTCGCCATGAGCAACGGGCTTCGGGATACCTGGGAAATTATATAATTAAAAATACATTTTTTCGTACAAATTTTTATAATAGAGTGTGAAGGAGAGTACATAATTTATAAATTACTGGCTTACCATAAAGATATAATCAATTTGGCTTTGGTATTCGGTTTCTGTGGCACGGCGATATCGATGCAGCCACCGTCACCTAAAACAAAACATAGATTTATACGTCATTCATATGAAAATAATTCCCTCTACAAACAGTAATATATAACGAGTAAATACTTTCAAAACAAGTAATCATCATAGTTTATTTTTGTTTTTATAGTGTTTTGTAACCATACAAACTTAATAATATAAATTGCACTTGTAAAAGTTGTCTTTTTACAAGTGCAATCTATAAAGTAATCATCATCTAAATCTCCTAAGATTATGAGCACCCCTGGAGCCAGGAACTGATGGTTGCAGTGTAAACACGGATTAGAGCTAAACATACCTGGAGGAAGCTCTCTAGCAGCCATAGACTCCTTGGTCTCAGCATCAGAGACGAGCACTAGCTCCATCCTGGCAGGTCCATCTGGCTTGAACCGGGACACGCAAGCTCGGCTGCTTACGCCTGCTGTGAAAGCTAGGACTCTAAAGCCAGGAACTGGTGGCCACAGTATACGTACGGACACGAGCTAAGTTACATACCTGGAGGAAGCTCTCTAGCAGCCATAGACTACTTGGTCTCAGCATCAGAGACGAGCACTAGCTCCATCCTGGCAGGCCCGTCTGGCTTGAACCGGAACGCACAGGCTCTTCTGCTGCCGCCTGCTCTGAGCACATCTAGAGCCAGGACCTGGTGGCCACAGTATACGTACGGACAGGAGCTAAGATACATACCCGGAGGAAGCTCTCTAGCAGCCATAGACTCCTTGGTCTCAGCATCAGAGACGACCACTAGCTCCATCCTGGCAGGCCCGTCTGGCTTGAACCGGGACACGCAGGCTCGACTACTGCCACCTACTGTGAGCACATCTAGAGCCAGGAACTGGTGGCCACAGTATACGTACGGACAGGAGCTAAGTTACATACCTGGAGGAAGCTCTCTAGCAGCCATAGACTCCTTGGTCTCAGCGTCAGAGACGAGCACTAGCTCCATCCTGGCAGGCCCGTCTGGCTTGAACCGGGACACGCAGGCTCGACTACTGCCGCCTGCTGTGAGCACTCCTGGAGCCAGGAACAGATGGTTGTGGTCTGTGCATGGGCTTGAGCTGGAAGAGATGGTATGACTAAACTCACTACATGACCTAAAGGTTTGACTGGCAGATAATGCTTTTAGCATTAAGTCGTCCACCTTTGTACATTAAATTTGTGCAATAGTCTTTAAATAAATATGACTAGGTAAGGTGAAGGATTGTTCAATGGAGGGGCATTTATCAGTTTGTTGAGACAACAAACCGTGGTCAACTCGATACCTTAACTTTTTTATTATAAAATCTGATTATAAAATCTGAATCAAAATCGACTGCATTAATTCAAGTTCATTACGGCAGCATCCTAACCTAGAAACAATTAAAAATACGTATAAAGTGAAGGATTCGAAAATATTGTGCCATGGCTTTATGTATTTTTATTGCATTGAATTATTGATTGCACAAACAAAAAAGTACAAATGGCAGACCTAATCTAGTAAATCCTTTTACGGCATTCTCTACAAGGCAACTATTGGCCATATCTTTAATACAATAAAATAAGAAATCCATTCCAATCTTCAGTTAATTTCAGCGAATTTATTTAGTTAATTAGATCATGATTATGTGTTTTACTGAATGCGAATTTACTTAATGTTGTCACGTAAACTTCAGGTATACTTTCTTTACGTTATTACGTAGTTATTATTACTTAAGAAGTCTGATAATTAACGCAAATCAAGTACCAAAATCGTGCACGATCATTTACCTTCCGTATTATCTATCAAACAAACAATAGCATAAATGAATCTTCATTAATTGTACTGTCAATCAAAGGGCATAATAGTTTATAGGCTTTTATCTCCCATGGTCGCCAAGGGCATGATGCGTCGAGGAAATTACATGTAATCGTTTCCTTATAGTAAGAAGAAGCATGACATGACATGACCTTCTTTATATTAACGTGTTAATGTGGACTTGAAAATAATTCAAAGTAAACAAAAGTTTAAGTTTGCATTATGCAATAGATCGCAGAGACCACTTACATATTGCTAAAAGTTACTTATTCATACGCGTAAACAATAACTAATCAAGAAAATATTTTTTGTAATTAATTTCAAGACTTACATAAAGAGCTATCCGTGACGTTTCGATAACGGAATAACAACTTACTCGTACTTTATTTCAAAATGTCCATGTTTGTGAGAGTTGTGATAGTTAATTAATCCAGTAATCAAACTCACTAAAAAGTTGTAACCGAATATTTTTCCAACTTCAAACTTTTCAATTGTTTTCGGAAATTAAAAATAGTAATCCCGTGTTCCATAATCTTTTATTTTTTTATTGGGTTCTTAGTGGCCAGTGATTTTTTTTACGTGATTCCAGCCAGCTTTATTTTTCATTAGGCATTCTTTGTTTTTTTGTAGTCTATGGTGTATGCATTTGGTTACGGAGTGTTCAGTTTTTTTAGCCGCAACGGCCCGGAACGAATGCGTCTTGTATAACCAAGTTGTTCATAATTATGACAACAATGAACCTTGTCTTGGCTTCGGAGCGGATACGGCTATCGAATTGCAGGAATGATTCAACTTCTCAAAGATATGAATTGCTACATTGTGTAACTTTACTTGCAGTCTGGCAGTGGTTATGCATATGTGCATTGTGCATGTGATTAGACACTTTTATGTGCCCATTACAATTTTCCTACATGACCGAAACGTATGACTGAGAGAGAATGCTTTTAGCATTACAAACAAGAGTGTACAGAAAGTTTTTAAATATGAGTGCGCGCTTTTCACACGATTGGTGCCCCTTATGTATCTTAGAATATTTATGTACCTACTTGTATAGTAAGTAATACGTATATCATTGTCAATAACTTTTATTGAAATCACGCTCACAACATAAATAGTTTACTGGCTTAGCCGCGCCGGCGGCAAATGCGTGCAGTGGGTCCGGTTAGTTCGATTTTGTATGTTGTTTGGGTCATTTTAAAACTTAGAACGATCATTTATAAAATTGAGTAAACAATTACAAATTAAATGTAGAGGAGTTAATTAACATAATAATTATAATGAAACGACACCATTAGTTTTTTATTAGTATTACCTATTGAAATGTAAGTATAAGGAGTAAATAATACTAACCTTGGTTCGTATTCTATCTCCTTGTAAAATTCACCATATTGAGTGCACATCGACACAAAAATAAATAAAATAGTCACGCACTTCATTTTGATAACTTAAATAGCACTACCCACTAAACTTCACATTGTCATGTTTAAAAAGTTAACAAAAAAACTTAAAATGCAACCATTTGATACGCTTACTTTTTATTTATTAAAAAAAATACACAGTCACTGGCCACTTACAAATAATATATAATTGATTTTGTGTTTTAAGTTTTTGAATTCACGCGAACCTCTTTTTGCCGGCGGGAAAAAAACTTTTTTTTCGGTTTTATCAACCGCTTAGCAAACCTAGTTTTTGCCGATGGACTTTCTTGCCGATCTCGTATCGGAAGAGGAACCGGCGAGAGACGCGAGCCGACTAGACCGGTACCAATGCAAAGGTCGCAAATGTATGCGGGCAGGTGTGCCCAACTTTTTACCCTTTTGCGCTAACGGTACTTCAATGTATCCTTAATAAAGTGGGCTGAGTAAATGTTTTATTTGAGCTTTTAATGCTAAGTGGTTTTCGAATTCCATCCTGAGAATTATTTAAATGTTATTGCAGGATGTCCTGACGGTAAAAGTAATTAACGCATTTCATTTGCGAAATAAGCACAACGACCCTTCGAGGCTTCGTAATGAATCTTTTACTTTCGTAATTATTTGCAAGTAGGTAATTAAATAAGTGTTTATTTATCAGTAACTGTACAAAATACAAATAACTGGCCATATCAATTTTTATTATATCTATCAGATATAAAAAATAGCGCTTATTTTAATGTGTACTAAATAGTTAGATCTTAACTCTAGATCCTAAAACAAAACATACCCATCTTCAAAATATTATGTTATTACTAGCGGTCCCAGCGAACTTCGTTTCGCCCCCAGTCCCGTCCCGCCCCGGCCCCGTTTTATGGGAATTTTCTTTGCTATAAACCTCACGGAGCCCGAGACCTTTCCAACGAATGCAAAACAGTGGAAATCGGTTCGTGCGGTCTGGAGTTATAGCGTCAGGGAGGAAAACCCGACTTATTTTTATATAGTAGACTAGAAGCTACGTTTGTTTATCATCAATAAATTAACAAATTAAGCGACAAAAATGTTGTGCGCCTCTGGCTGGGTTAATAGGTCGATCGTCGACCGCGGCAGCAAAACAATAACTAATCCACTTCATGTTCATTGTTGTCAATTGCTCTGATTTAATTTTTTTATTCACTTTTTAATTACGGAGCATGCAAAATAATCTGTAGAGCGGAGACGTTTTTACGGGTTTTTTTGGTGGGTAGAGTAGAGTCCTAATATTAAGGCGATTAAGACGAGGACCTCCGTGGTGGAAAAGATAAAAAATAAATATCGATACTATCCACGCAATGAAATACATAAGCCACGGATATAGGTGACAAATCACTTCATTATCGTGAGAATTAGACATGACGGGTCTAAACACGAAATATTAATATGAGTAAATGCTACTCACTGCTCGACGTTTCGGCTGCGTTGCAACAGCCGTGGTCACGAGCCAACTCATGTCCACATGTCATGTCTAATTCTCATTGTAATGCAACGCGAAAGTTTAAAATCTCACACTTCATTATCGATTTGGAAATAACATTATTTTTACGAATTTACTCATCAAATATGGGTATGTTTTAATGGTATTCCCAACATCGTGACGTAATTGATAAAATTATTGATAAGTTAAATATTAATTGTTGTAATTAATATCTCTATCGGAAAGAGTCTTTCTTTCTCTACCGGTCCGCAGAGACCTTTTAAATAGTGTTAACAATAAAAGCATCAACAAAGCGCTTATGATTTACATATTTATTCATTTTATTTATGTATTCTTTATTGCACAAACAAAATAAAGTACAAATAGCGGACTTAATGCTTTATAGCATTCTCTACCAGTCAACCATTGGGCGAGGCAAAAACAGTTTGGTATGATTGCATAGCATAGGCTGCCCGTGTTTCCATTTCAGCCTGAATTGTTAGAAGGAAACAAAGAATGGTCGGCTGTGTTTTGCCATAGCATGAAACAAGAGTTAACAAGACACACTACACATAGGTACAATCAACCACCTATCCCGGATGTGTACAGTCTGAGCAAAAACACTAAAATCTCAACAAAGCCTCTACTCTGAAACAATCTTATTTACAGTCTTATTAGTAACTGTCTCACTCGCTCATTGCTTACGTAATACACGTTTTTGCCTTTTAAAATTAACCCCTTATATTCATTTATCTAAAGGGGAGAGAATGTACTTCTTTGAACGACATTTTATTTTATTTATAAGCTTAATTGCTCTTATAATGTAATACAATGGTGGACTAAATGTTAAAAGCTGCCTGTGAAACCTGGAATATACAGGATACTTTTACAATATTTTGTAGTAATTATGTATCCTTAAGAGACAGAATACAGGTAAACAGGATGTTTTTACATAGATTTTTCTCAAAACTAGCTATTTTTAACCCCCAACGCAACGAGAGAGGGGTGTTATTAGTTTTACGTGTCTGTTTGTGTATCTGTCTGGGGAGGGTATCGTAGCTCCCAAACGTATGAGCCGATTTTCGTATTTTTCGAAGCAGTGTCGTTCTTTGACTGTGTAGGTAGTCCGTTATTCCCTTCCCTCATAGCATTAGAAAGGTATTCCTGGCGGGTATTGGCAAAATCCCCTCGTATGAAGGTAAACACACAAACCAGGCCCCCAGTCTCCGGGAGCCCCGCTATTCCTGACTCCGGTAGCGGCCATGGTAACGGCGTGGCAAGAATCCCCGGAGGCGCACCGACAAGATCAGACGACCTTGTAAAGATCGCAAGATCACACTGGATGCAGACCGCTCACAACCTGTCGCTGTGGAAAGCCGTGGGGAAGGCCTATGTTCAGCAGTGGACGTCCTTTGGCTGATGATGATTCCTGGTCAGTCAGCCTATTTACAGGATAGATAAATCTAGATATAGTTTGACCTCAGACAGACAGAGACACAGAGTTGAACATAGTGGGACCCTTGCATGGGATCGGACACGGAGCGTGACGACATTTCGCATTGTGTGTCGGGTACCCACGTTTAATTACCGATTAAGGGTCTATTTGTATACGTTGATATGGTTTTCACATCTCAACAGATAAAGTAAAAACTAAAGTTTTGTTGATATTTTACGTTAAAACCTATCAAACCAATTATTATCTTTCTAATGTTAATAATTTGTCTCCGGCAGGCCTTATTCATTTCTGTTTATAGAACAGTTAGATATTATCCTACAGATGCTTTATCTTATTTCACTAAAATCGTCAAAAGCACAAAATAAAAAAATAATGAAACCTGAAAAAAAAAGAGGATACACACACTTTTTCTTAAAAGCGCCATCTGTGCTCGAAATGTAGACTTACGTTAACGAAGTAAAGCTTGGTTTATCATAGCGCTTTGAAGTCTCTTGAAGTTCTTGCAGTTTGCGATAGATGTCACTACATGTTGCAATTTCAGCCGACTTCAAAAATGCAAATTATTATAATCTTTTCATTCTGAACGAACTGTAAATGAATTTGGGACTAAGCTCTTATTTTTTTAACACTAGGTTTTCGTAATGGCTCGAAGTACAAAATCAGGGATTTATCCACGTAGCAATCTATTTATAAGAAATCTTACAGACCATAAAATTAATAATAATTCTATGGTACAGACAGACCCAAAATTTTACTCTTTGGTTACAACCATACACAGGACTTACACATACACATAAAGTAGTGCTTTGATGAAAGATTACAAGTAAGTGAGTAGGTTCCAACCTACTTACTACAATTCCTGAAAAGAGATCTACCCTTTCAAAATCTTTGCACAGCTGTGACGTTTTATTAGATGGTTTGAATCTAGAATCTAGTCTAGATTGAATGCTAGCCTAGATCGTTCGATCGGAGCCGGATTTGGGAGCGACCTAAATGCATGTGGTTAATTCCATTTGCCAAAGTAGGAAACATATATCTGAGTCCTTTTATTTATGTGAGAAGGATGACATCGTATCTCTTGTCGTCTTTGAGCTCATTCAAATGTGTTCTATTTCTGAATACAAGTTGTTAATGTAGTTGTAAATGCTACGAATTTCATGTTGATATTGAATTTATTCACTGTCATTCATGAACCTGATTTTTTTATTTTAAACCCCTGACGCATAAAAGAGGGGGATATTATAAGTTTAACGTGTCTGTCTGTGGTATCTTAGCACCCAAACGAATAAACCGATTTTCATTTAGTTTTTTGAGGCATAAATTATTTTATCCCGAGTGTCCTTGGCTATGTTTTATGACAATCCGTTCAGCCGTTTAAAGATCATCAGCTCTTTTCTAGTTTGAGTTTTCTGATCGATTCGAAATACTTAGGTTTTATTCAATGATGTCGAAAGTATATGTTAAAACAACCATGATCTGATCAGCCTCTTCCTAAGCTCTTTAATAGTTGGTGGTTTTCAATTTGTTAAATTTTACGTTTTTACTGCTAGGATGACAGCATTAAAGATTACATAAGTAATTAGGCAGGAACTTGTATAAAACGATGAGTTAAAACGGGTTAGATAAGAATACAAACACATATTATAACTTGTAGGACTGTCCGGTCGGTAGTTCGTACTTCAGAAAGAGGCCTGTTTCTATGGTAAAAACAAAATTGTGAGGTGAACATCTCGGGAATCGGTAGTGTATGGATGAATCTAGGTGCATGCAACCGAATAAAAAAATATAAAGCATGTAACACCAAAATCATTTCCCACACCGAAAACTCGTTTTAATTGACTCTATTAAAATGCGGGAACTGCGCAGCGCCAGCACTGAAAAACAAAAATCAAAACACAAATGAACATTGGTACGCAAAAACGCGCTAACTCAATTGTTTAATATTGCCACCATTAAAAATTCAGCCGGGGGCACACCTGGCAACTCTCCAGCAGGCCGCTCGCGTTGGCGCCGAATAAAAATTAATTATTATTGCCCGGTTTTCACTTCCCTTTATTGTATATTTGGCGGAGAATAAAATATGGCGGAATGGTGGGTAAAGGGCCGGTCACACTAGGAGGCATCGGTGACATCACCGTCGGCAGTTAGGCAGTCTTTACGATAGCCATAATGTATCATCCATACAAAACCGAGGAGGAGGTGTTCGTAGCGCAGTGGTGGCAGCGCTTGAGTGGTAAGCAACCGACGCGCCGCGGTCGTGTTTGGATGTGTAACCATTCCGACCATTAAAGTGACGTATATCACGAGCTTGGTCCCAAGACCCAACTGATATCGGTTGATATAAGTCGTTAAGCCTAGTCAGAGGCATTATGGATGGCTTGGTAACATATACAGCAAGGTTGCTCGCTATCCTTGCAAGCTCTCCTACACCAATCCGCACTGAGCTCGCGTGGTGGAGCTGGAGTATGGCTCAAACTACCTCACAGTTGAGGTAATGCCTTTGTTCGTACTTTAAGCTCTAAGATATAAAATCTGCTGTATTTTAATGGAGTGCTACGTAGTATAGTCAGCCAAGTAGTTAAGCTAAACCTACTTCGTCGAAAGAAACGTTATTTTAAAAATCGCACAACGACACGATAACGCCGAGGACGGACGTTATCGCTTGTTAGTATTTCGCACAGATATTTCGGTTTTCAAAAATTCAAGTTGGGGCGATAGGTTATAGATGTACTCATAATTTAGGGTTCCGTAATTCTTAAGGGAAAACGGAGTTCTCATAGAATAAGGTACTTGTCAAGTACCATAAAGGGTTTCGAACCCAAAGAGTAAAAAAACCGGTTAGAGTAAAAGACCTATCCATAGACACCCCACACGCATAGGTTTGAGTAAAAAAAATATTTTAGGTTTTAGTTTCATGTATGGGAGCCCCCCCTTAAATATTATTTTTTCTAACTTATTGTATCTGGATCGGAAAGCGGTGAACAAAATACACCTACCTACCAAGTTTCAGCTATGTGATGCTTATAGTTTCAGAATAAAGTGGCTGTGACATACGGACGGACAGACAGACAGACAGACAGACAGACAGACAGACAGACAGACAGACAGACAGACAGACAGACAGACTTGACGAAACTATAAGGGTTCCGTTTTTTGCCATTCGGCTACGGAACCCTAAAAACGGTCCTATTACTAAGACTTCGCCGTTTGTTTGTTCGTCCGTCCATCTGTCTGTAAAGGCTTTATCTCAAGCTATGGCTAGACAGTTGAAATTTTTACAAATTATGTATTACTGTTATCGCTATCACAACAAATACTAAAAACAATATAAAATAGAAAGAAAGAAAGAAAATAAATTTATTCGACCTAAATTAACAAAAAAATAACATTAAGAGATAAATTTAGATTAAATACAGATTCCACGAGTAATTCATTAAAAATAAATAGGTAAGTAGGCTTAAGTCGAAAAGGCAAATTAATATTTAGAGCTCCCACAAAATACATTTACCTAAACAATGGCACGGAACCCTTCGTAGTATACATATACGAAACCTTCGGTACACGAGCATAGGGAGGCCGATTCTCACATGATCGAACTTATTTCGTGTGGTAATTCGATTATGAGTATCACTGTTGTACCGAAAAAAATCAGGTATCCACGAAAAAAAATCTTTCGCACAAAAGCAATCAAAGTGCATAGAAATTGTGACCCGGATAAAGCAATAACTGTATTTTCTTTGAAAAATATAATTCGATCGGTGAACTTTTTTCGAATACGAACTGCACGAGAATCGGCCACGTTTTTTGTTTATTTTGTTTATTTTATTATTCCAGTGAATCATGTTCCTAACAGCATCGCATAATTTTTATGCATGCCTTGCTGCGGAAAACTGCCGACAAGCATTTTATTGTTATTTACTGACAGTTCGTTTGCCAAATCCACCGCCGAGACGGGATTAGTATGCCAATAGAATTTTAAAAGGCGTATGCTTTTTTGATTTATTTTCATTGCTCACGTTTTAAGAATCTACGTCTGTTACAGAATACTTTTTAAGGTCCACAGGAAATAATTTCAGTGTTTTTATGGCTAACAGTTAAACTTCTATTAAAGTTTAATGGTGATTATATGCAGTGTCAGCATCAGATGTATTGGTAAT
This sequence comes from Pyrausta aurata, assembly GCA_963584085.1. Lineage (NCBI taxonomy): Eukaryota > Metazoa > Arthropoda > Insecta > Lepidoptera > Crambidae > Pyrausta > Pyrausta aurata. The sequence goes on along the minus strand of OY757270.1, from coordinate 11,925,963 downwards.
ATCAGCTTTGACAAACAGCAAGGACGTAAAGAGAAAGATATTTTGTAATGCTTGTAGTGTAGTGATTAAATACTAGAATAGAATAGCGCTGACGAGTGCTGAACGTCAGGGAAATTATGTAATAACTTGTGGAGTCAACGCTAAAAGCAATATCTGCCAGTGTTACAGTCAGGTCATACTATAAAAGGCAATGGGTATATTAGAAAATTAATTAAGAAAGTTTTAATCAATCATTTTTCCAATAACATTAATAACAAATCATTTTAATCAGTGGACTATAAAATGAGCTTAATTAGCGTTCATTGTTGCCACCTATTTGCCGTGTCTGTTGCGCAAACAATAGTACAGTAATTATTTGGTGCGGAATATTTGTCCGTAAACACCGCTTATAATGGATGCCGTAGCCCAATTTTGACCGGTACGTTTAAAATGCACCCGATTTAAAATAAACAGAAGAGCTCATAACTTGGGGCCCTACTCTAAAAACCACTAGACAACACGTTTGGTGTAGTGGTAAGCGCTTCTAAGTACTATGCCTGCGGTCGCGGGTTCGAATCCCGCAAGGGGCAAATGTTTATTTTATGAGCACGAACATTTGTACCTAAGCCATGGATGTTTATATTAATTTAAGTGTTTATGGGAGACGGCCCCGAAATATTTTGAAAGCTAGTGCTTACTTCTTCTTCTTAGCGTCGCGATGGAAACCCATATGGAGGAATTACATCGTAGCAGCCCAGAATACAGCCACTTGTATTGCGGATCGACTGCATTTCATTAAGTCTGTCAAAATACAAATCTGTTCTGACGAGCTACCGTGCTTTCGTCACAAAAATGCTGTATCCTATGCCGTGAATGCTTCACTTGCATTGCTTGCGATTTACGTAGTTCACCTACCGGTAATGCTGTAGATTTGTGTGACAGAGACGGTTCAGTTCAGGACATATTACAGGGTAGGTCCCTTGTGCATTACATGCAAAGTAGTCGAACAGTTTCACATTTAACCCTATCACTACCGGCCCTCGGGAGATCGTTGTGCCGGGCAGGGTCGTAGTTGAGGTTAAATGAGCGCATCGAGGCGAAAGCGCAGTGGGAATATAATAAAATTCACTTTTACTCATTCCACTATTAGCTTTGCAAACTTAAACTGCCTTATAAATTGCAATGCAGTGCAATTTATATTATTAAGTTTGTATAGTGTCAAAATACTATAAAAACAAAAATCAACTTTAAACTGCCTTGCTTTTGGATGTAGCCAAAGCGTAGGGTGCTGGGGTTATAGCTTCAGGGTGGAAAACTCGATTGATTTTTATATAATAGATAATTAATCACAAATGAAGCCTCGACTGAAGCAGACTGAGTATTTTTCTTAGTCTCGAAAATACTTTTTAAGATGTCTTTATTTTTGTAAGGCCCAAATAACGGTCCACAGTGTGCGGCACACACTTGGCGGATTAAGATGCTCTAGAATACATAATACCTGAAGTTATTTTAGAATTTGCATTTAATTTGATTTTTAACTTAAGTTCGGTCGAGACTGGTAAAAGCATTTTGTAAAACCTATTAAAGTAACAAGAACTGTGCTTAATCTTTTAAATTTTTACATCATTCCAAGTAAGTTCAATAAGTGGACGAAGGCTGTATAAGTACATTCTGTAGTAGCCATACAATGCTCCGTGCTTCCCCGAATGTGACATGCCCTTAGGGGCCATCACTTACCGTCCTCTCGGGCCCAGGACCCTGAACCCTTAATCCAACCCTGGAGGCGTTTCAATTATCAGCATTCCTGCAGCCGTAAAACAACGCTTAATTTATCTGTAATAAGATTCCCGGCCATGCCGAGCAGAAAAACGTATTTACATACGTAATTTTATTTGTTATCGGAAGGTTGAGCGAGCACAGTGTAAAGGGTAAAGGTTGAAGCATATCTATCCACCCGTAACGGGAACAGCACCGCATTGTCATCAAGCAGGCGTCAACCATACGGAAACAAGTTGCCTAAAGGCATCAACAACAGCAATCGGCATGGGATTGGCACCGAATAGAAAACATCTCGCCTCAGATCGCGTTTGCTACAACTTATGACAGTTCTTCTTGTTAATGACAGCACGTTTGACTTTGACAAGGTGGGCGAATAGTTAACGAACATAAGGCAACTAGTGGTTAGCGCGTTACGAGAGTTGATCTTGATCTGAGCTACGCTACGTAGATAAATGTGCGTTGAAGTATGGAGTTTCATACAAATAATACTGATTGCCTCGAGTTTATACGGTGCTGTTCCCATTACGGGTGGATAGATTTGATTTAACCTTTAACCTTAATGCTTAAATAAAAGTTACGAGAAGCTCGTCTTGTTTTTCATACGGATACCGGGGCGTAAAGGATGCACGGTACGCAGAAATTGAGTTTCAACGAAATTAGGTAACTTTGTGTGTTTGAAGTTCGAATTTACGCTTATATGCGCGAATCAACTCTTTAAAAGCGCTGTTTATTAGGTGGTTAAATTATTTAATTCATTATCAAGATTTTGTATTACGCAAATAAATAAATAATTTATTAAAATTAATTAAAAGGTCCTCTAAAGCAATGGTTTATTGTTGAGTCAATATTATCATCATTATAGACATTTGACATAGGATAGCGCTTGCAATCCGTGTGTGATAGTATCGTTGATGTTGAGCTTGTCAAAAGCTAGAGATAAACGGAATACGAAAGCGATCGAATTAGGAAAAATTGTCATACAGTGTGTGGCCTGTAATAGGAGCAAACAATTTAATCAATGATTCTACAGAGTATTAGTAGTAACCTTGACCTGGTCATAGTGCTCCAAAATGCTTTAACTAAAAGATATATTAATCCAAAGTTATAATCTCTAGTCAATGTATATCTAAATCGCTAACTCATTGGAGTAAATGACAATGTCAAGTTCTATGACTGGACTCATTTGTTTGCAATACATTGCTGGTCCGATTTATTTTGTTAGAAAATAACAATATAAATTAAAACCATTTAATATGGATTACTCGTCAATTAAAGGACCTACATTTTAATTTTTTGCTCCTATTACAGGTCACACCCTCTATATTTCAGTGCCCTACATTCAGCGTCATCCTGAGATCTTTACGAAATCATTCGTTCTTGAGTTCCCTTTTACTATACTAGGTTTGTTGCGCTGCTTCTACTCAGTACTAGCCCACAATTGGCCCGAAGCATTCGTAGGGTGTATATTGGGACGTGTATAAGTGCCCAAGTGGGTCTATATGCAGAAATAAATAACTTATGACTTTTTAGGTTAGGTACTTCATAATTTTTTTTTCGAGTGTTTTCTCTATTTAGCCGCAAATATACATACATCAAATAAACTTACATATTAATTCAATTATTATTACAATAAAATTACATTAAAAAAATGTTAACTTCATAATTGTTCTAGGTATCCATCAATAGCCAGGGTCGCCGACCCCATATTTCTAGGGTTGTGAAATCGTACGTCTGCAGATATATTGAAATCACAGCCCCCGTGGTATCTGCGTGCTGCCGTGACCGAGTTATGTCACGCCACTGCCTCGGGCAGGGTTGACAAATATTAAAGATGTAATAAATAACTGTGCCTATAAAAAGAGGTATGTTGTTTGTCAAAAAATACTTACCTGTGCTACTGAACCCACTGATGATTTGAACCACGTATTTTTCAGCAGTTTTTTCAAAACTGATTTGTATAATATGTAGTACCTACCTATAGCTCAAAACCGTTATCAATAATGCTAGTGAAACACCAAAAGCAATGAATATTTACGAGCAGCATAAACTACCCAGGCTTTTGACATCGGTGTGCTCTAGGCTCTAGCGCATGAATTATCACTTTGAAGATTGAAACTATACGAGATCCAATAATAAGCGTCCTGCATCTGTACAATCATACGTATCGATCGACCTGATCTAATTGGATACGGAAATTTAATAGAAAAACGAAACGATAGTCAATAGTACAACTTTTAGGATAGTCAAACTAGATCAATTACGAAACCATTATTATTAAAATTGGCGCCAAAATGCCCACGCAACGGTGCGTCGACGTCACGTCATGTCGACGCCATATTGACGGCTGATGCTAACTCTTATCGACTGTGTGACATATCTCAGCTCATTTCCAATGCATTAACTTCCATCGTAATAATGTATGCAACCACCATTTTCACCGAAATTCCAGCGACCCCACTCACCATTATCTCATTCCAATCTGCAGTTGTTAATAAACACTCGTATCTTTGACAGCGCCCCAGGTGCCGTTGTCCAACCGCGCGGAAAATGTGAGTAATGTGTAAAATGTGTTACACATCGCACATATGTGATGCAGACGCGGCAAAGGTGGGAGCCGAATAAACGACACATATGCGGGTAGAATTGAAATAAACTGCGCTGGGTTTTGCGCTTAGCCGGCTGGAAGTAGTTACGACCGTGTTTTGAAAATTTTTGTGTAGAATGTTACCTCCTGGTTCAGACTGTAGAGTATTATGTTATGTAGCATTGTTGACTTGACGCAGTGGCTTACTCTTTCTACTGACTCTAGTAAAAGTCTAAAACTCAATCATGTGACAAGCTTAGATAGAGTGTTTTTTTTATCAGCAGTTTATAAATAGTGCCATCTACGAAGGGGCGCATCACTCAATGACACATCGTCGTCCACCGACAGACGACCTTGTAAAGATCACAGGATCACACTGGATGCAGACCGCTCACAACCGGTCGCAGTGGAAAACCGTGGGGAAAGCCTATGTTTAACAGTGGACGTCCTTTGGCTGATAATGATAATGATGATGAGATTGAATTTTATGAAGTTTCTAATTCAATCCTTCTATAAAAAGAAAGATTTTGGACATTCGCTTTGATTAGTGGTAAAGTTGTAACTAGGCCAAAGTTCAACAAGTCTCAATGCATTTCACAACAGTACCTAGGACACTTTCAAAACAGCCAAATCTCCGACCCTGAATTGTTGAGCTCTCAAAGCTCGGTAGCAGTAACTTATTCAGTTCCAAATTTAAAATCACACCTTGACGAAGCACCAACAACAAATCCGCAGATTCGTAGCTCTGACATCGGCGAGGGCGCACGGGGTGATCTACGCTGATTTCATTTTAGCGGCTACACGCGTCTGCTGCTGTCACACGCGGGGGAAAAGGCCGGGCCTCAGAGCGAGCGGCTAGCGGGGTGGTAAAGAAAACCTGCTAAACATACCACCTTTGAGATTGCAAGTGAGAACTAAGCGCTTCTCATTGACATTTGTGTTGCGCACAGCAAAAAATGGAAATCTCTACAACTTACTACTATTCGATAATCTTCATAGTCAGAGTGAACAATCTTCGAGGTGAGTTCGCTCCATCTTTAACTTTGTCTAGGCCACATCAGTAGTCTAGAGTCAAGAGAAAACCCATTTCAAATAAAGTTACATAAAATACCACAAAAATCTGCTTTAGCTCAAAACAGGCGTTTAATGCTTTAACACATGGCTGAAACCAGTTAGTTAGTAAGGAGCGTGCAGTCTTTTTAAAATACCATACAATGATATCCGCTGCAGGAGATGCTTGGACATCAAAGACTATACGTACACTAAACTTAACAATGTCACGGGATTTTATGCAACTTTCACTTGTTTAAAAGGTAAAAACTTAAAAAAAGGAAAAGGAAAAACCTAAATAAAAAGAAAACTTAAAACGACTTTAAGTTGCATAAAATCCCGTGAAAATGTGTAGTTTAGTTTAAGAATGCAACAAAGTTTAAAATTTAATGAACATTATTTAAACTACTTCACGTACTTTAAAATTACCATCATATAAATTATTTATCTTGCTGCATATCCAGTCTTGGTACGTAAAACCTATTAAATCCAAAATCTGTCACATCGATCCTCCGCTGCACTTAATCCCACGCCTTTACAAAACAAGAAATATGTTAGTGGGAATATCACGAATATGTTACGTCTGCCGCCATATTTCACGCAAAGACGGCGGCTTACGTAGGTAGGTAGAGTTTTGCTATGGAGGCGTTTTGTGAGCGACACACGGCTTGGCGTACCCTGTGTTTTAATCAAAATTTAATGTAGAGCTGTGGGAAGGAGTAATAGAAATCCACATAGCGCTATTCAATTTAATTATAGCTTTACTGTTTGCTTTGCTAGCTTTTTTTTAGGTAGAAGAAAGACAGAAGGTGAAAAGTACACATAAGCTGCCAGTACGCTGCATTTATGAATACAATCACGTCCGTGAATACAATTTAAAAAGATACGTTCATGTTCTTTGTAAGGGAATGCATAGTGACTATCCATTTCATATAACATTGACAAACCTTTCAAAATAGATAAAAACATAGGCAATACATATTTTTAAATTATATTTGAAACTTTTAAGGCAGAGGCCGCCCACCTCTGACCTGGTGGTCTATGATTAAGAGAGACCTCGAGGAAACCCAAATGCCAGATAAGTATTTAGTGTATCGTAAAGTTCAACCTTTAGAATTAATATCATAATATTTATTTTAAAGAAGACCCGTTGCTAATAAAAAATATATCAATCTATACATATAATAAAATTGTAGAGGTCGAATTTCTGTACAATAAAAGAAAATGCTTAAAACCGAGTCAGGGGGATGTAAGAAGTGCAATAGCACTAATCTAGATTTTTTTAGAATTTCTTATTTCTCTGTTTGTCTGTCTGTTTGCTCGGGATAAACTCCGAAGCGACTGGACCAATTTAAATGAAATTTTGAACAGTGGTAGCTTAAACCATCGAGCAACATTTAAGATACTTACAATGCCTGTTAATAAAAGTTTCCGTGCGATGTAAAAAAATATTAAAAACAAACTTCAGTAGAACGAAACGCGCCAAGTGTCACTTTTTCAACCTTAAACCATTGTACACAGATACAAATAACTGATGTCTAAAGTCATTGTCAAACAAATGTCAAGTCATTCAATCTATCAAAAACAAAGTGAGAATTTACATGAATAATATATATAATATTCATCTGTGACTGAAAGCATGGAAATTATGGAAAATTGCCTGTGTAAATAATATTCGAGGAATAGCAACAACGCCACATGTGAAGGATTAAGCCACAAGTGATATTAGACACTGATGTGTTGCAATGGTCTCTCCAGTATCACCTGTTGTTGCTGACCATCACCTGTATAATGTAACACCAAAGTTTTATTAACGGTATGTAGATATCACTTTTACAATTTTACCCACCAGTATGTTACCTACTGCTTTTCCTATTCATCTAAACTCTAATCATCCAAAAATTCAACTGGTAGGATTGCAGAATAATTAATGAGAAGTGAAGCTCTTCTTCCAGAGAAAGAATTGAAGAGTTTCTTCCAGTTGAATTTGGAAAATTTACTCTCATACAGTTCTTGAGGCAGACAATAAACAATATTTCTTATCCAGATCAAAACCTTAGCCACACAGTCTTTAGAAATGCCACCAATACATAGCTATCACGACAAAAACTTTGTTTCAGAGAGCAAGGGGCACAATGATAACCAAAACTTGGCTGCTGATTGTCAACATGTAAGGAAGGTTGTTGCATACCCCGTGCCAAACCCGCTACAATTGAACAAGAAGATTAATCAATTTTTACCACCTTTCAAGTGTCACATCACATACCTCTCCAAGATGCAGGGGAGTACAGACAGGAATGTGACTGTGGCATCTTCTACATCGGTGAATCAACAATTAGTATAGGCATGCAGATTAAATTTATTTATATTTATTTATGTAACAAAGAACCACTTCATAATTATGTTTAGACCAACCTAAGCAACATCTCATACTGCAAGATCTCAAGACACAATAAGCTTTTTCTGGGTGGTTAGGAACGTCAATAGATATTAATGAGCGATGGTAGTTTCTTGGTCTACCTGTGACCACGGATGCTGATAATAATTAGAAACGTCAGGCCCTCTATTTCATTTTAAATAAATGTGTGGGAAATGAATCTGTAAAGTGTTTTAATTAAATGTGTAGTGTTTCCTCCATATTGGTTTGTATAAATTAAATGAAATTTTGGTACTTTACTTTATGGTACTTGCCAAAATATAACAAAATATATATTTAGATCCATTTTTTCCACACAACAAAGTAAAATGTTAGTAAAGTAGAAGTTTTTTTTTTGTGGCAAAGTACTTAGTAGTTAAAAAGTAAAGTAACCATATAATCCTATCAGACAAAGGAACTCTTAATCAAAATACAAATTGTGAACGTCCAAATAATCGGTATGGTCATTATAATTGATCACCTTTGATGTACTACTTGCTTCTTATTGTTGTAATAATAAATATACTGATTTTGTTTCCAAATAAGTTTAATAAAGCTTACTAAGCATTCTATATCGCCCTTTAGTTTTAGTTAAGTAATACAGGGTGACTTGAAGATGGGTGCAAAGCTTGGAGGCGGAAGTAGTATAGTTGAGCCATGGTTGTCTTAGACGAAGTCTCACTATTTTTCTTAAATACTTATTATGTTTTTTTATATAAAACCTAAACTTTTACAATTCATTGCTAACAATGGCCAATTTTAATGATAAGTGAGTACTAAAATTTACTTTAATTAACTTATATAAATACTTTATATCTTGCGTACTTATAAGTACTTATACTTATGTATCTTATTTGTAAAATCATAAGCCTAAATAATTAAAAATTATACCCAAAGTCACTATTCCACGCGGACGAAGTCGCGGGCACAGCTAGTATTGACATAAAACTTAATATCTTCGATACAGCTGCTTTGATTTCCACCATTCCCAGGCAAAAACAGCTTTCAAATAATAATAAAAAATAACAACATAACAACAACTTTATATAACAAGTGCAATTTATATTATTAAGTTTGTATAGTGACAAAACACTATAAAAACGAAAATCAGCTATGAAAAACACTTCCAAATCGGTTCACCCATATTATATTTATGAGCTACGGACAAACAAACACTCAGACCGACTCACAAACATGGCGGTTGAACTCACTGAATAGATATCTATTCAGTGGTTGAACTTATCACACCTCTCTTTTTGCGTCGAACGGTTATAAAACACTAAAAACAGACTTATCTTGTCCTGTTTTTGTGATACGAAGTACATCGTACAAAATAAATCGATGCTATAAGATTTTATGGCAACGGGAGAGATATATCTATTCAGGATCGGTGAATTGCAAGACGTTATACAGGGCGGAATAGCAATAGAAATGTTGCCTCAAGCAGAACTACTTTGAATATTAAAAATAGCAGGGAAACTGTTTAACAGTTATTATTTTATCTTTATTCATTTACGAGTGGTTTCCCGCAAAAATGAAGGATTTAAACTTCTGCGCAATATTACTAGACTTTAGATCAACTATAATATTATGAAAGACTAGCTGTTGCCAGCGACTTCGTTCGCGCAGACTCGATAGATACCTAACAAAATTTAAACTATTAGGTGTGGTGATGGTTCGTCTCTTATTGTGTATTTTAACCTGTTTATTATTTGTTACACATAAAATACAAAAGATAAAATAATATTATAAATATATAAATGTCTAAATGTATGTGACACAATTAATTTTGCGCTGAACTTAAACTATGTATTATTTAATTTACCCACATAATTTGCAGCCCATCTCAAACTTTTTAGTAACACTGTATTCAAGATGTGTTTCAGTCCCAACGAACCCTTCATACTTTAGAGCAGTAGTATTCAAATGCACATTTTATTGCGTCGCAGCGTTTTGCCGCAAATCCGTCATTTGCCGGGTGGGTGACGACGCCTCGAAATTGTTCCTGTATGCAATATGCGGCCTTAACCACTGGGTACATACAGACACACAAACGGCTGATAAACGCCGCATAACTGTCGTTTTTAAGATAAATAAATAAATATGCGCCAGACAACTATAAAGACGGGGGCGTCTCCTATACATACTTTTAAATACACAAAAAAACACCCATCACATAGATACAAATGTTCATGTTCATGACATAAATATTTGCCCCTAGCGGGATTCGAACCCGCGACCGCCGGCATAGTAGTCAGGAGCGCTACATACTACACCAAACGCGACTAAGAGATTATTAACGCCCCGATTCAAAACATTTACTTATTTTAGATAGGTAGTAACTCTTTATTGCTTCATACAGAACAGTTGCAGTCCGTTTCACCCAACATAAAAGAGTACAACTAAGGTAGTCTTATCACACAGTCGAAAACCAGTCATGTATGTTTTAAAATCTTTGCAAAGCATAACGTTCTTGGCGTTTGGTCATCAAAATAAACGTTTTGTCTCAGGGTCTTAGTGCGCCTGCGACCTTACTAAATAATATATATACATAGGATGCATATACATAAAATATACTATGCAACAGAAATTTGTATACATGAAATATCTACCTATAATAGGTAGTTTCTTGCAAGGCAAAATTTCTACGTAGTAGAGCTTGCACAGAGTTCGAGATTATGAATGGAATCATTGACAATGTGTACAGACAATTCTGGGGTTGCTATTTAGCACCCAGTGGTGTTTTTTTTAGAGATATACGATTTCAAACTTTGTTGCATTTTGTACTAAATTAATCAACACCCGGTATTTAATGCAACGACACTTATTTATAAGGTAAACATCGTATGTCGGTCATATAACCGAATCATGACTCGTGTAACCGATTTGAAACGTCGGAAAGGTAAATACGATGTTTACCTTATAAATAAGTGTCGTTGCATTAAATCCCGTGTGTTGCTTAGTTTTTAGAGATGTTTGGTTACATCTACTTAACTTTGTTTCAATTTCCCTACTTTTCAGTGGAACCGCTGCGTCTTGATGTCAATTTTCTCCCCGTAGATCCCCGCTTAGAAATTCGAGCGCAAACGATTTGGTGCAGTGCGCAATAAATGTGGATCCTATTGACGGGTTCCATTGTCTGATCCCCTTGTCGTGGTCTCCGGAGTCTCGGATAAACCTGCCGCAAACATGATTATGTGCGCTCAAACGGTTTTCGAGTGAGACGGTGAGACTTTACCTGTGATACAGGACTTGAAGTTGAGCTGATAGGTTTGTTTTTGTACAAGATACGGTCTTGAAAGAAAGTTGTCGATACAACTATAAAAGACTTAGTTCCATTTTCCACGGCAGTCCAGTTTTGCAGGATCCCTGCATTTCTAGGCAGGATCTCGCAGAAAACGTGTTTCAAATTGAATACGACATTTTTTGCAGGTACGGTTGTTCGTTAACTGGGTCCTGTCAACAGTCTATTTCACGTGCACTTAGCGATAAAGCGGCGCGCTGTATATTCCTATCTTTCACAGCGTTGCCATGGTAACTGTGTTTGTGCATAGTGTCATTTTGGAAGTTCAAATGGTCCAGTTTAATAACAAAACAGGATCATTATAAAACAGGTATCGATTTATGCCACTAATCACTGCAAACGGGATATTAGAACGCGTATATACGCATTAAAACGCGTACTAGCGGCATCATCAAGAAATTACTGCCTGCAAAATACCGGACCTCTCTATGGGAAATGGCCCTTAGTAAGTGTTGTAGTGGTATATGGTGTAGCACACGATTACCAGTCTGTACCGGAGTACTTACCGGCTAAAAATCTTGCAAAAGATCCATGCGTAAGAAAATACGAAATCCGCAAAAAATATTTCGGTCGCTCTCACCATGCTACCCACGCTACTGCTATTAACCTTATCTTTTTTCCATCCTACTGCATTCATGGTTTCGAGCAATGTATTAAATTGTCATTTCAGAAATGTTAATTTAAATTTTGCACGTATTTGACGATGATTGCAGTGAATTCGCTAATCCCAATTTGGGAGACGTTTGAATAATAAAACATACTTAAAATACGTCTAAATTGCCAAAGATTTCAGCGTTCATTGATTTTGAATGCACTCACGGTTAATCAATAATTAGCGATTTGCCATAATTAGAACCTCCGATATTATCGACATAGCCTGTACAAGCCGAGGAAGCGTTCGGGAATAGGGTTGCCAATTATGTTTATGGTTCAAATGCTATCGACGAAAAACCGATTTACAGGACGAAGAAAAGACGACTTTTTTATACGATATAAAATTGTCCGCATTGTATGTAATATTAATGTATACTAAAAAATCTGCTTACTTATTTAAGTATTTTGCTAAATTAGTTAGTGCACTGTAAGTTGTACAATTGTCGGACTTAATGCCTATGGAATTCTCTACCAGTCAACCTCTAAAAATCTTTGTTTAATCTATTTGCCGTTTTTAAATACATATTATAGTAAATTAAACCCATTTAAACGTTACAAAAAGTTTTGTTGATTTTACGCGACGAGATCTTAATAGTTTTGTGATCTGCTTTAAAGTTATTATGTTCATTTACCATGAATTAGAGGTGGATGCTGTCGTCAACATGTCCCTGGCTTGCCGTCAACGTGACGACACATCGACGCCCAAATTTTAAAGTGGTTTGTCGATGACTGCTTTCGACTTGTGCTTAGTTTAACGAGAGAGAGAGAGAGAGAGAGAATTAGTCGACAACTGTCGTCTAGGGCGTTAACAATCGATAGCATCGACATACTGTATCGACATACGCCATTGGGATGCCATCGGCAAAATAAAGACTATTATAATTTTCAATATCCCATACGAGGCAGCCCTGTCTATTTGCCATCGTCCCAGTAACCGCGTTACCAGCAAACGCTGCCATTTCCCGCCCGCTCCAAAAGCTGGATTTCGCGATAAATTGGTTGCAATAAATTTCTGACACTCGTCAGCTGCTGAATGGAGTATGGACATGAAAGGCCTACGGGCATCGCGGACTAATTCTATGAGCTGCGTGTTTGGTGCGTTATACTTTGACAGCGAATGGAAATGCGGTATGAAATGTATCGGTTGTGGGTTTGTTCGTATTAAACTGCCTATTTTGTGGTTTATGTATACCTTAAACCTTATATTAGGTCTTGTATTGGTGTGTAAATCGTTTAATTTGCTATTTGAACATTAAGGCCTCGTTGCATATCAATATTTATCCAAATAAGTAGAATGTTACTGTACAATAAAGAAGCCTTACCAAGGGACTTACTATTTTCCACTGTTACATCATAATGCTTATTAAATATGTTCTGATATTATCCGAACATACGCCGTGAATAACTAATTACAATCCAAATATTGTGCGTTTGCACATGCGTTCGCTGCATTGACGAATCGTCAAAACGCTACGCTCATACAAAGAGCCTTGATAAAAATTCTACGGATTTCGAGGGTCCAAATTTTTTATCATAATGTTCGTTATGCTTTTATTTTTACTCTTTTTTTTCCATTTTATTAATATTCTGACATATAGTGTGTGGTCTGTTATAGCAGCAATTTTTTTATCAATGATTCACAGAGGTATACTTGGGTCCTTGACCGGGTATAGTGCTCTAAAATGTATAAACTTAGAGATGTAGCAATCCCTGAGCCATGTATATCAAAATCGCTAGCTCGTTGTGATTAAATGACAATGTCAAGTTCTATGACTAGACATACAAAGTTTGCAATACATTGCCGGTTCAATTTATTGTGTTAGAAAATAACAATAAATTAATTTGGGTTAGTCACGCAGTGGCGTATACTAACAGACCAAGAATTTCGCGCGGTCGGACCGACAGCACGGTAGCTCAATTGGAAGAGCAGTTGGCCCGGTAAGCCAGAAAGATGCTGGTTCGAATCCCGCCCGTGCGCAATTTTTGGTATTTTGTTTCATCTTTAAGAATAAATTAATTTATCATTGTAATAAATTAAAACCATTTAGAATTGATTACTGGTTACTTAAAGGGCCTATATTTAAAATTTTTGCTCCTATTAGAGGTTACACCCTTTGTAATAAAATATGGGCGAAATTTTTACCTGTTTTTTACATAAAAAGCCAGGTATTTTGCCACTTCTACTGAATCACTAAGTGATGATCATGCATGATGGCTGGTGACAAAAGATTATTATTTTCTTAAAAGTTTATATAACATAACAAGCGGTGAACTGATTAGCTAAGTTCTACATGTACAAGGCAGGATTAGTTAAGTTCTAGATATTGAACACCGAAAAACACTGTCGAAGATCTGATGATTTAAGGAAGGAGCGTATCAGACACGAAAAGTAACACGATACACTCTACTATGCCCACTGAACGGATCTACAGCGTTCTATCTCACTGTTATGTGGAGCAAAAGCAAGATCGAGCGAGAGCGTATTTTGCCGGCGCTCCGTGCATGACACGCGACGGTGTTAGTCGGTGACGAAACGATCTAGTGGGAATAGTGTCATTGTTTTCAATATTTTTTTTTCCCGACACGTTCCTAGCACGGTATACTACGGTGTCATCGTCATCATCATCATCATTATCAGCCAAAGGACGTCCACTGCTGAACATAGGCCTCTACCACGGCTTTCCTCAACGACCGGTTGTGAGCGGTCTGCATCCAATGCGATCCTGCGATCTTTACAAGGTCGTCTGTCCATCTAGTCATCATGCTATGGTGTGGTAGGCAGAAACCTTTAATCAAGAAACAAGCTAACACTGACTTACCCAAGCCCCCATTCCCAAGCCAGCTGGAAAGGTGATAATATTAGTAATGAGATGTAAGCATCACACTGTAAAATGTAATGATAGCCACGACAACAAGAGTCACAAGGCACAATCAGCCACATTCTCTACCGACTTTCCGCTGTTTAGCGCAAAATTCTAAAACAGTCCGAAGTTAACCTGTCATAATTCCAATTCCACGGTAATCAGCATAATTTGCGGCGGACCGAAGGCTTTTAACCCCCCAAATGCGGACACAGTTAGAATAAACATCCAGTCCTAACTATTGCCAATCACAAATGTAAATTGGCAGACGGTCCGCGGTCGCTGCCATTAATTATAATGGGTCAAATCGACCGATTAATCAATTAGCCACATTCGGTGCAGTAGTTAGTCGGCTCTATGACTAATTCGGGAATCGATTTTACAGGGCATTTTGTACCCTAACCATTTAGGGGTTAAAACGTGTCATTGTGAATGAAATAAAAAAAAAACTTGGTAAACATGATGCAATAAGTCGATTATGGTAGGGTGGCGGAGGAGGTAGAACAGGCGGAGGTACAGATTTGTCCTTTTTCCCATTGAGAAAAATATACTCTATTAATTTTTCAACTAGCAATATGCCGGAATAACCAGAATTATGAAGTAAGGCCTTCACCATCGTCATGTTTAACTTTATGTCTGAGGTTCCACCGTTGGGGCAGAAAATAAATATTGTTGGTAGCCGTCCTACATTGCGCCTTGGCTATATAGCCAGACGACCTTGTAAAGATCGCAGAATCGCACTGAATGCAGACCGCTCACAACCGGTCTCTGTGTCAACCGTAGGAGGGCCTATGTTCAGCAGTGGACGTCCTTTGGCTGATAATGAGAACCCGGTACCTATAAAGACTTACAACGTATATTTTAAGGTGCTGTCACATGAAAAACAAAAATCTATAATTGCACTTTGCGAAATAATACTCGTAGCACAGTGCTGTTGCAGCTTTAGGTCTCACGACTACGGATTTATTCGCTACAAAAAGAAGTGTACTCGTAGCAGCTACGACTACGATGCTACGGCGTAGTCGAAATCTACGGAATAGACGTATGGAATAAACAAAGTAGGTCAACAATTGAGTACCTATCAGTTTTAATTTATTTGGTATTGATCAAATGAGTTAATGTTCGTAACAATTATGAAGTAGTTTAGGCATGTTATTTGGCTTCATCTCACTTTCCAAATTCCTTAAGTTATTGAACGTGAATGCATTGATGATATAAGTCAAATAGAATGGGACTTCACATGCCTTCTTTAGTATTTATATGGACCAAATCCCAATCAAACAAAAAACATCGACCATTACTACAACTATCAGACATTTTATTTCAATCGAACGGAATATAACACTTGTTTACGTTCGCCACGCTCGCGAACCACAAATCACCGAGTGTTGCTAGCGTGAAAATCTCAAAATATGCCAATATTTCCATGGGCCCGTCTATAAATAACAGCTGTGTTGCCAGCTTTCGCATTTCCACAAACAATTCCCGCATTGATAGGTTATAAAGTGTGCATTTTTCGGCCTACCCAGTGAGCATCGTAAATTCTATATGATTTGTAGCAATTTTGATGCTATTTGACTTGGTAATTATGATTGCTTTTCGGATGATTTATTCAATTTAACTTTTGTGAAAAGATTGAAATTAAATATTCAAGACTCGATTTGAAGTTAGCAATTGAGCAAACAACTTAAATCATGCTACGATTGTACGGGCTGGTAAAATTAAGCATCGACACGCTAAGAAGAAGAATTAAGCATCAACGTTTTTCAAGGTGTTTGAAATTTTTACTTACACAAAACGGGAGGTTAGGCATTGTCTTTGTGTGTTAAGTTTTAATTAATCATACAATTCTATGGATACTTGCAAGTTTATGTGACTTTTCAAGGTGTTGCTAAATAGGAGGTGAATGAGACCATTATCTTACAACTTTTACCATGGGGCCATCGTATATTACTTGCATAACTTTCATATACAAAAATAAGTTGAGATATAAATATTTTTCAAGTTTCGCAATTATTCAGTACGAAACCTACGCAGTTTGAAAGATAATTTTGTCTCTAAAGTGTATTCCACGGCCGTGAAACGTGCTGCCGTTACTGTGAACGATTTTATCAATCCGATTAGTCTTTACCATTGAACTACTATTACTAGCGTATGGAACTGACATCACGAACAAATTTTGTGCTGCCTAAATTGATGGTCCGGTCATCAACTCGTAGTATAAATCATGATTCGAAATTCAAATTTTCAAAGAAAACGTCACAATCTTGTCGTCGTTTTTGCGACATATTTTTTGCTTGGCATAGCTTCTCTATACGTAGTAGTAACAACTCACTGGTCTTTACTTACCAAATAAAATAATAACCCTTTTATTTGCACGTCACTGCAATCAGTAAATATTGTATATGCTTTGATGATGTACAACTAATAAAAACAAACAGATTTATTTCTATAAAGCTCTACACAAACGTTTCGAACAGGCTACAAGGTTCTGCGAAGGCTCGTAAATAACACGAACACTCAATACATTTGGCAAAAGTAGTCGCCTGCTGAGACCTAGTTCTTTAGTAGTCTTGTAAAAATATATCGATGTCCCATAGTTCTTTGTAAAACAATTAAAGTACATGATTTTTTATTCGTCGTTAATCCAGACTACTTTTTCACGGCATTGTTTTTTGTAACATGTTATTACAATAAAAACAAAACAACAGTTGTTGTCGAAGGGTGTCTAATCTAGAACTTTTCTGCCCCATCGGCCATCAGTTCTACGCGCTATGTGCCCTGCCCACTGCCTCTTGAGCTTACTGATTTGTAGGACCGTAATCCTTGTAAAGATTGCAGGATCGCACTGGATGCAGACCGCTCACAACCGGTTGTTGTGGAAAGCCGAGGGGGAGGCCTATGTTCAGCAGTGGACATCCTTTGGCTGATAACGATGATGATGAATAGTTGTTGATAAATTGCTTGCTTTTTTTTGAGGGTTAGAATTATATTTTGTAACGATCGTAAGATCTTTTTAGGCCGTCCAATGCTAAGTAATATAATTATGCCTTTTCTGTTTCTTTACGCTCATAGGCAATGCGACATGGCCGGAGAGAAATCATTTTGTATTGCTGGTCTGCAGTATTCAAAGCAATTACATTGCTCTGATAAAAAAATCGATACAATAAATTATCGATAGTTTTACTACACTAGTTTGTACTCGTAGTGTATCTGATTTATTTGGGTCTGTAGTTCTGTACTCTTGATAGAGCAGTGTACGAGTGGTACGAGTCTCAATTGTTTTACTCTTAGAACGCTCTGTAATTCACTTTTTATTTTTCTTTGTTTCCAAAGTTAGGCATACTAGTACCTAGTCTTATAAGTGACTGTTTCACTATCATTATTAGCAGCTAACTAACGAATAATTCAAATATGGAACGTCATTTCGCATAACGTATTGCCATTGCCAGTTAAGCAGCTCTCCTTTTGAATGGATTAGCAAATTCGTATTGCGATTTTGTATACAGCACTATACGAGTGAGTGAAATAGAAATATTCTTAAAGATGAAAAAAGAAACCCAAAAATTGCGCACGGGCGGGATTCGAACCAGCATCTTTCTGGCTTACCGGGCCAACTGCTCTTCCAATTGAGCTACCACTGTAGCACGGTATCGAATTTATCAGTACACGGTTCGAATCCCGCCCGTGCGCAATTTTTGGTTTCTTATTTCATCTTTAAGAATATAAATATGACACTGTGAGTGTTTTAAAAACAATCTAAACCATTGCAATAGAAATATTTTTATTTCTTGAGTTGCTTTGCAAAGCCAATTTGGTGATTCAACAGGCCGTTGTATTGTAAACAAGTCTTTAACTTTTAGAATACTTATATTTGTTGAAATCGCCAATATCAGGAACTACTCCGATTCTATTTGAAAAAATGAAACATACCTTATTTACTGAGAAAGGCTACAAAACATACGACTAATAGAAACAAAGTCTTATCGAAACAGATTGACGAAGTCTCAGGAGACCACTAGTAAGACAAAAAGACGTCTTCTTTAGGTCAATTTTAACTTAAACCTAAGTTTTAACCTCAACCAAAGTTAGCGTTTAAATGTAATCGACAGCCACAACGTTGCCAACCTACTTACTAAAGAATCTTTTCACTGAAAAACTCCAGCTTTTATCTCCTTGACATCAACAGAGAGCGTTTAAATGGAAGAAAGAGGCTAAAGGGTACCACGGGTTAAAGACATTTGCATAGAAATAGTTTTGCTATATAATACACTACGTTCACTACAGTAAATTTATTTTTGAGACACCGTATGGGTGCCCTATTTTTGGCACACAAACCTTATAATCTTGAAATGTAATTTTACTAAAACAAAATATGAATAGCATAAATTGTCCCCTAAAAAAATGACTTTAAAGTAGATAGATTAAAGATGTCTTTCTAGCGTACATATCTTAATACGTATAAAGCATGTCTGCCTATATATTTTTCATGACATAAATTAGTAGTGGTTTCCAATTGCATTTTCGTGTATTAAATTAATTATTTTACACGAACCGTAATGTGACATTACATTTACGATATTATAATTTTACAATATAAACATAAAACGTATTTTCATTACATAACAGTTAATTAAAGTTTTTTCTATAAGTTAGTCTGTGTCTGTAGTGCAGTGGAAAAGTTGCATTACGTAATTACATCAGAGACAAGGACGGGTGCTATTTGCATTCGCATTGTATCGCGCGGGAGAAGGATAGCTTACTCGGCTAGTACGGTGACCATTATTTTTACTTCGAGACAAAGTTAAAATAAAAATATTTGTAATTTTGAAATGTTTGAGATTTTAAAATTTTACGTTGTATTACAATGAGAATTAGACATGACGGCTCCAAACACAAAATATAAATATTAATAAATAATAATCTAATGATGTGAGGGTGGCGGAAGAAACTTCGAGCCGCAGCTATACTGACAATTTATTGACTTTGGGCCGCCCGCGCAGGTGATGCCGCGATCCGCCAGTTCGCTCGTGACCACGACTGTTGTAACACAGCCGAAAGTCGAGCAGTGAGTAGCATTTACTCATCTTTGTATTTTGTGCTAAGACCCGTCATGTCTGATTCTGATTTTGAAATGTTTGTTTCGGCGACATACCAACCAATCAAACGGTTCATCATCATCTTCATCATCACTATCAGCGAAAGGACGTCCACTGCTGAACATAGGCCTTACCCACGGTTTTCCTCGGCAAATGGTTGTGAGCGGTTTGCATTTAGTGTGATCCTGCAATCTTTACAAGATCGTCTGTCCATCTTGTGCAAAATTTCATTAGGTTTCTACAAGTGGAAGATAGTTTTTCTCTACGACGATCAGTTTTATAAACTTTTTTTTTTCAAAATGGGTTTGCTCTTGATTCTAGCCTAGATCCGTTTAAAATGCCTGCGATGTAAGAAATCATGGTCACCCTACAGCGCCAAGTGACTCCGCGGTCAAGTGGCGGACTAATCACTGCATGCTATTTACAAACGCTCTATTTTCGTCTCCGCTGCTAAGCCTTTTCCTGGCTTCGCTGGGGAAAGAATTTCATATGGAACAGTTGTGACAAAATGGGGAAAAACATTTTGTTATTATTTTTCTTTGCGCATTATAATGTGCTTCGTCTAGTCAAAAGTAATTGTCAAGATTTCCGACTCTGTCACCAACTGACTTTAACTAACAAACATAACCCATTAAACGAGTTAAACAGCAAGTAAGTAAAGCCTTCCTTGGTTATGAGGTACATGGGGCAATTGCTATTAGTATTAGCAGTGTGCATAAGGGAAATGATGTTTCCTTTCTTTGACTCCCACACCACTAAACCAATTATAATGGAACGATGATGTTAAAAAACCTTTTTTTTACTTTTGAAACTATTTAAAATAGAGAACTTTCAGAAAATTATCATTTAAGGGAGTGAAAAATGGTACAACGCGCTGTTTATATAGTAACAGGTGGAAACAGTAAACGGCAAGACCCAAATAGAAACAAGGATATCTTAGTCTATTCCATTTAAATTGCAACTGGTCTAATAAGATTTTCCTGACTACTCATTACCTTACTTACTCAAAATTACCTTCATTCCCCGGCTTAGTTCATGAAAATAAACACAAATACATCTCAACTTTTATATAAAGCACCCCGCTGAATTTATGCCATTACTTTGTGATGTAAAAAAGTTGTTTTTCATTTATTTGTGTTCGCAACAACAAACTTTTGTCCATCGGTCTCGTGACAAATCACAGGAAGTGCCATCATGGCTACAATATAAATGAAATGGATTCAGCGGTACCTCTTACTCAGTGATAAATTTATAAGTACCCACCTATTATTAGTACTCATCGCATGAGTTCTGTAGGATATACCTTTCACCCGTGTTTAATGTTTAATTCTTTGCTTTACTTATAATGCGCAGAGCCAAAGGAGATACGCATTTTGGTAACAATGAAACTCAAACAATGGTTGCATACAATGGTGATTTGTATCTATTACTATGGCAGATATGCCGGAAACAAAGCAAAACTAATGGCAAAGCGATTAAGTAGTCCTGCATTCATGTTTTGGTAGAGATAGACAGGCTGATACATACTACGGAACAACGTGTTTTTTTCGATAGTTGTAAAATTTAATAATAATAATAATAAATATACTTTATTGCACACCATTAACAATAAATAGTACAGAAACATCTTAAATATTAAATAGGAGTACAATTCAGGCGGTCTTATTGCTTGAAGCAATTTCTTCCAGACAATCTTTAGGTAAGGTAAAGCATAAAGAATGAAAGAAGTGGCATGGCGATGAAGCCTTTTTAACAATAAAGTGGACAGATTTGATTAATAAGAGATAAGAAATTAATCTATCGTATTAAAAGAAATGGCTTTTCAAACATTATTAAATATCTGCAACTAGGTAACCTCACTCTACCGCATTCATGATTGAGCTAACCAGATCATATAGCTCAAATCTTCTCAATCAAACCGTTATCAATAGCAGAGCTTTTATGAATAAAATCTACTGTATTGTCACTCAATTATGTTAACACAGAAAGCTCTTCATCACGGCTCATGTATTAAATTTCAATAAAAGCGATCTGTAATCAACTCGCGACGGAAATCGCAACTCAGGGAACCAATCCCGAGGCGACGCGAGAACAATGCAATTATGGAATTTCTTACAGGCGATATTTTGCTGATAATATCAGTAGGTAGTAAATATACATTTTTGTTTGACTGTGCTTTGAGAGTTGTTTCCATTTACTTACATTACTTTATTTTTTTCTTTATTTATATAAATAAAATCTTCAAACATAAAATTTAGTCGTGTTAGTTACATGTTACAGTCGTGTTTTTTTTAGTTACACCACTTGAGAATGGATAGACAGATATTTATGATTTTTACTTCGATGGATTCGTCGTTGCTCTTTAGATACTTTATAATATTAATAGATTGATTTGAAGGCAGGAAATCTATTTTCGATAGATTTCCACTATTGGTTTGAATTAAATCAAATCAAATCAAATCATTTTATTTTCAGATAAATTACATCCATAGTGTTAGTAACAATACTTATCTTAAAATATATGGTTAGTATTAAAATAAATTAAATTAAATTAAATTAAAATGGAGTTGGTAATATAGAAGGATCAGCGGGGCGGGTAAGGTCCCGGGATCACCCTCTGAACAAAACACCGCCAAATTGGCGATGTATATCTATCCGCCAAAGTCCTAAGTATGCTGTTGCGACTGCCTCGAATCCTATTAATCAGCGACACCGTTTTTTTGCGGATAATAGCGTTGAAACCATCTGTTTGGTATTCCGCAAACATGCCTGACGCACTACAGAAACGAGGCAGCCCCAACATCATTCTGAAGATATTGTTGTACTGAATGCGAAGGGCCTCGAGCGATCTTTTAGTGTGTGTGACCCACAGACTTCCCGTGTACATACTCTGGCAGTATGCTTTAAAAAGCGTAATCTTTACTTGCTCAGTACAACGGGAGAATCTACGAGTCAACATGTTACCTCTAACCGCCAAAGCCCTACGCTCCCTCTCAATATCAGCATCGTCCTTGAGGTCGCTAGTAATAATATGTCCTAGGTATTTGAATTTAGTGACGCGTTTAATGTTCGAGCCATTAAGGGTGATATTACCAGAGAATTCAGGACGTTTACAAGCGGCCTCAAAGACCATGTACTCAGTTTTATTAACATTGTATTTGAGTCCATGCTCAGCCGCATACCTTTCACACACTTTCAACATTGCTACGAGACCGCTCACCGTCGGGCTAAGCAGCACCATGTCGTCCGCGTAGCTAATGTTATTTATACTAACACCATCCACCCGACACCCGACACGCATGCTGCTCAGCTCCACGATGAGATCGTCCATATATGCGTTGAAGAGCCTGGGAGACGACAAACCCCCCTGTCTTACCCCGCACTCCAACGCATACGCTTCAGAATGAGAGTCGGCCCATCTCACAACATTGGTTTGGTTAGCATACCAGTACTTAAATATATTCAGAATTTCAGCCGGTACACCCCTGTCACCCAGCTTACCCCACAGCACATCATATGATACAAGATCAAAGGCCTTGGAGAGGTCCAGGAAACAGGCGTACACCGGCGTTCTGCGATCAGTGTAATAACGGACGGTATGCTTAACACTCACTATAGCACTTTCAGTGGATAGTCCGGGTCGAAACCCGAACTGAGCATCATTCAGAGTTAAGTGATTTTGCAAGCAAGAGTCGAGCAGACCGTCCAATACCTTCGCAATAACCGTTGCTAGTGATATGGGCCGGTAGTTACACTTGTCCGATACATCTCCTGTCCTGTTCTTCACAATGGGCACTACAATTGTTTTCATAAGGTCGTGTGGTAGATATGAATGACTTACGCACAGTGCGAAAAACATAGACAGTACCCTCGGCAAGTGCACCCCAGCATGTCTCAAATGTTCAACACTGAGTCCGTCATGCCCAGGAGATTTCCCACCCGTCATTTTCTTTAGTATGTGCCTGATTTGCTTAGCCGTAAAGTGTATAGGCGGTCCACCTCCCAAACAATCGGGCACAGAGTCTACAGACGTAGTCGAAGAGCCAAGCGGTGAGCGCACCCCGAAATGGTCTTTAAAAATATTAGCAATATCAGCAGGCACGCTAATCCCATCCACACTCACCGGGAGACCAGGCCTACCGTCTTGTTTTCCAGTAGCTTTCCAAAATTTCCCAAAATTGTTTGCTGATCTATGTTTAGCCAATATATCCATTTTTAACTGGTCTTGGTTATTTTGGCACCACTTTAGACGACTTTTGAAAATTCTACGCGTCTCACACATTTCATCATAAACATTGCCAGAGGTAGGTCGATTAAATAGAACCCAAACTTTGTACTTTAGCCTGGCCTCCGTATGAGCTTCACGGACAAGCCTATTCCAACCACACAGATGCTTTTTCTGATAACACTTAGAGCCGCGCCCCCCTCCCGACTCAACCGCCGCGTCGCACAATATTTGTACAATACTACTATACAATCCGTCTAATATAGTTCTATGCTCATCTATATTACAAGCGCCATTACTACACTCTATAAACTCACATGGAAAATCTATGGATCGAAGCCTTTTATTACATAATTCTCGATACATTTTAATCTGAGACTCACTTCTCACGCCCCACACAACCCTACTACAGGGTAAGCTCCGCGGTACAACTTTAGGCCTTATCACATTTAAGTTACAGTCAACAATTAGGGGCAAATGGTCCGACACAAAAACATCCTCCAATACACTCACTTTGATAACGGTTTGCGCCGCTGACATTGACGCAACGCAATGATCAAGCCATCGCCTACACCCGTGGGCCTCGCTTACATACGTGTATGTGTTAGACTGTAACCCGAGCATTTCAACGTCAGCACAGACCCATGACTGCTCACAACAAAAGTCATTTAGCTCCCCAAAGAAAAGCTCACCAGGATGAGCATTGAAATCACCCAATACAAATATATTTTCTACATCTACGCTCGCAACAATAGCGCTTATTTCACCTAATGTTTCGGTAAAGATCGGCAAGTTAGCAGTTGAGTCAGTCGGCATATAAACCGAAATAACAATAATAGAACGATTGCCCATTGTAGCTCTGATTGCGGCCAGCCGGGTGCTCTTACATTCTATGATTGCAACCTTATCAAAAATACCCTTCCTCCATAGAATGGCTACACCACCAAATGGTCTTCCCACCAATAAACCCGCAGACGTATCTACAGCTGACTTACCAGTGTATTCAAAGTTGTTACATATATTTCCTAGCATAGGTATATCATGGGGCATCAACCAAGTTTCCTGAAGAGCCACTAGATCAGAAAATTCACAAATATCACGAATGTCATCCAGCGACCGCTTAGCCGACTTACAATTGAAACTAACTAATTTAAAACTACACGAGCTTGGATACATTTAATTACTTATTTATTAACTTTATTACCTACGTTCTCATGTTTCGTTTTGTACAAAAAGCGTACAAAACGCCTGAAAGTAATACCGTTAGGCCAAAAATTATCATCAAGAAATAAGTTTAATTTGCTTTTAGAAACATATAACTTATAGGCATTATATTTTTTAACTTTTTTCATATTTATAATTTTTAAAGATACAGTTTCATTTGTTTTATTCTTTATGTAGGTTACAATGTCATCTTCACTTGTGTCCTTACTGACATTAGAAATTAAAAGCGGCACTTTAATATCGGCCGCTCTGAATTTACTATCAGGCTCGGCCACAGCGCAGCCTTTTTGTCCTATAAGTTTATAACGCTTAGCCGATTTATTTCTCACCACCTGCCATTCCGAATTACTATCCCCTACTATCGGGCCACTATTCACTTTCGCATTTGTCACAAACACTCGACTAGACACTTGCGCACTGTGGTTTGATAGGCTTGCGTTTGGTTCACGCGACGGTTGAGAGATAATAGTAGGGGACGCGCTGGTATCGTCGCACGCGCATACCTCCGAGAAATCCGGTTGCGCCGAAACCGCAGTGAAGAGCGAGGGGGCCTCAGCACGCCCCGCCCACAGCTCCGTCTCGCTCTCTCCTGCATAGTCGACGCAACCACCGCTCACCCTGCGACTGTTCTCTTTCGTTCCATCCGAAACCGCAGTAGGACCAGGCGGTGCCTCCTTGTGTTCTGTTTCATCTGTTGCCGTGAGATTGACAGAGACGCAAACAGCCTGCCGACCGTTTGCTTCAAACGACAGGTGTTTCGTTAATGACGGTAGGTCATTCACCTTTTCAACAGCTGATTGCAGCGGCGATCTATATTCCGGTTCATATTGAAGACCTATGGGACCACTATCAAGCACGAAGCTATTTTGCAGACAGGCACCTCGCAGTTTGTTAACTTTAGTTTCCGACGCGAGGTTATCAACTAGGGACGCATGTTTCATATGTTCAACTTCTTGCCTGAGCATTTCGAATTTATCCGTTGAAACAACCTTCTCCTCCAGAATGTGTAGTTGATTTTTCAAAAATAAAATATCTTTTAGGAGTCTTGTCACATCAACGTGATCAAATGTGACCGGCGGAAGCTTTTGAAGGTCTTTGGCCACGAAAATTGGGAAAATTTCTGGATCAGCACTTTTCATTAGGACAATAATATCGTCGAGATCCTTAGACTTTTTCTTATTCCCCTTGTTTCTGCGTAGTGGCATCTTCTTTGCAGATGGTATTGACTCGAAGAGGAGAGTCTTAGCTGCCACAATATCCTCAACTGAGAAGGACGATGTACACAGTTGATGTACACTTTCTTCATCCATAAAATCCAGTACATTATGCAGGAAAGCTAACACCTCATTTATCACTATATTACAGTTCACACATTTCACAGTTTTAGTAGCCATTTATTACTCTCGCGCAAGCGAATGAGTCACCGAGTCAGATACACGGTGCAGCGCGTCCGTGTGTAACTACTATTAAATGGTTTCTGTTAAATCAATGTAGCTTTTCGTTAAACAAGTTGTTTGTATGTAAAAAGTTTATTGGATTATTTATGTCAATGAATAAAGAGCTCATTCGTTGAGGTTTGTATATACATACTCGTAATTATGTACGTTTTAATTCGAATCAACTATTTTCAGCAAAACCGTATTTACCACCTTCTTAATACTATTTATTTACGTTTATTCAATTTGGTCCTTGTTTGTTCCTCTACAATATGTAAGGCAATATAATTTTTAAAACTACGCAAAGGCAGAAGAAAGTCTATCAACATGAGGACAACGAACCACACTTAATATTTCTAAAAAAACTGTATTTCAGTTCTTTTCTGCGTAAAATCAGTTGAAAAGGTCAAAAGCCTCTAATCAGAGCGCTGGTTTCGGTAATCAGACGGCGGCTGATTGAGCCTGCCCGTATACCACCTCATTTGCACTGAAAATACTTTCCTTTCCTATTTCTTTTATTTAATTTTATTCTTGGTTTTGAATGCTATATAATGCTTTAATTTCAAAGCTAACAATCGTGATTTTGCCCGACTACGGAAGGGTTATGATTTTAGCATTCTATGTGTAGGTATCTGTGTGACTTGTGGGTACGTTTAGAGGTATGTATTAGCTTTTTCTCAGCAGTAAAATGTAGTTTCTAGCACAAATAAAGGTAGTCACTTAGCTACGCCACTGGAAAAATAATTGCAAATCTATGAAAACCAAGAACCAGCAACTAAATTATTGAGAAAATTAATTAAGGCTTGATTAAAGGCTTTAGAAAAAATAGTAAATTACTAGGCGGGAAGCAAAGGAAAAACCATCTAAGGGTTACTAAAAACAATGATAAATTAAAACTACGTGGACCTATTTCATAAGCTGTTAGGGCTCATTAGTACTTACGTCATAATTAAGGAACCTTTCTTACGTTGACCCGACAGTTCAGCTTATTAAAATCTTAAATAGTTTCAGTACAGTAGCATTAATGACAGTCGCACCTAGACCAATAGCCACTCCGCACACGTATAGTTTTCATTAGATGCCACAAACAGTCCAATCGGTAGTAATTACTGAAACGTTCTGAACTTGTCTTCCTCCCATTAGGACGGCTGCCGAAGTTAACTATGCCTTGCCTCGCCTGCACGAGAGATGCAATATGTCTGTTATTGATTCACTTGTCACTGTAATGGATACCAATCACCATGCCAAGGCGTTTGGTGTATTTGTTAGCGCTCCTGACTACTATGCCGGCGGTCGCGGATCGAATCCCGCAAGGCAAATGTTTATGTGATGGGCATGAACAGTTTGTATCTAAGTAATGGATGTTTTTTTGTATTTAAGTATTGTGGGAGACGCCCCCGTCACTATCGTTGTCTGGTTTTAGCACAAGGAAGAAATTCTTTAGTCAGAAACCAAGACAATTGGTGTGTTGTCGTGTGCATATTTATTTATTTATTTGTGCGACGTATTATGTCTGTCTATGCCACTAGTCTAGCCTGGAGACAAGAGCAAACCCATTTAAAAACAAAGCATTTATGAGCAAAACTAATTATAACATGAAAAAGGCCGTTACTCTTGCTAAGCATTGGTTATCGTAGGTAGAGATCCTAAGTTATCTCGGCGAGCTATCCGGTATGTCATTATTTGGTAATTTAGTATGCAACACCATTACGACTGGTAATCGCCGCGGCAGCGTCAGCTTAGCCATCAGGTTACTGATTAGCCGTCAAATTAGACTAATTATCTCCCTACTGTACCTACACAGAATGCTGCATTCGCAGGGTAAACGTAAGTTTTAACAAAACTTGTAATAAAGTTTTTGAATGTTTTTAACACTCACAGTGTCATATTTGTATTCTTAAAACATGACTCGAAACGTAAAACGTATTTTCATTACATATCAGTTAATTAAAGTTTTTTCTATAAGTTAGCCTTTCACAATCAGTCACATGAAAGTGCAGTGGAAAAGTTGCATTACGTAATTACATCAGAGACAAGGACGGGTGCTATTTGCATTCGCATTGTTTCGCGCGGGAGAAGGATAGCTTACTCGGTTAGTACGGTGACCATTATTTTTACTTCGAGACAAAATTAAAATAAAAATATTTGAAATTTTGAAATGTTTGAGATTTTAAAATTTCGCGTTGTATTACAATGAGAATTAGACATGACGGGTCCTAACAAAAAATATTAATATTAATCTAATGATGTTAGGGTGGCGGAAGAAACTTCGAGCCGCAGCTATACTGACAATTTATTAACTTTGGGCCGCCCGCGCAGGCGATGCCGCGATCCACCAGTTCGCTCGTGACCACGACTGTTGCAACGAAGCCAAAAGTCGAGCAGTGAGTAGCATTAACTCATCTTTGTATTTTGTGCTAAGACCCGTCATGTCTAATTCTCATTTTGAAATGTTTTTTTTCGGCGACTTACCAACCAATCAAACGGTTCATCATCATCTTCATCATCACTATCAGCGAAAGGACGTCCACAGCTGAACATAGGCCTTACCCACGGTTTTCCACGACAATTGGTTGTGAGCGGTATGCATTTAGTGTGATCCTTTGATATTTACAAGGTCATCTGTCCATCTTGTCGGTGGACATCCTACGCTGCGTCTAGTAGTTTAAGAAAAAAAAATATTTTTCAGAATTTATAGTTAAAAAACGAGCTCAAGAGAGAAAAAAAGAATACAAAATAATGTTGTTTATGCAAAACCTAATAAGGTAGAAGATAGTTTTTCTCTACGACGTACCGTTTTAAACACTATTTTGTTATTCGAAATGGGTTTGCTCTTGACTCGAGCCTAGATCCGCTTAAAATGCCTGCGATGTAAGAAATCATGGTCACCCTACAGTGCCGAGTGACTCCGCGGTCAAGTGGCGGACTAATCACTGCATGCTATTTACAAACGCTCTATTTTTGTCTCCGCTTGCTAAGCTTTTTCCTGGCTTCGCTGGGGAAAGAATTTCATATGGAACAGTTGTGACAAAATGGGGAAAAACATTTTGAAATTATTTTTCTTTGCGCATTATAATGTGCTTCGTCCAGTCAAAAGTAATGGGCTTTAACTACAAACATTACCCAATTAAACGAGTTCCATAGCAAGTTAGTAGAGCCTTCCATGGTTATGAGACAGTGCATGGGGCAATTGCTATAAGTGTTAGCAGTGTGCATTAGGTAAATGCTGTTTTATTTTTTTTGAACGTCCCACACCACTAAACCAATTACGATGGAACAATAATGTTTAAAAAACTATTTTTACATTTAAAATGATTTATGGTAGTGTTTATCCAGAAAAATGACCTCATATGGGGTTGAAAAGTGACTGGTAGAAAATTTCATGTGGCGTTATTCAACTTTTTCTAAAATTTTTGGCTAAGCAAAAAAAGGCTAATAAAGGAAATTCAATATTTTATATTTCTATAATTTGTGATTTTCACAGTAGACCTACTAAATGGCAATTCCAAATAGAAACAAGGAGATCTCAGTCTACTCCATTTAAATTGCAACTGGTCTAATAAGATTTTCCTGACCTGATGCTCATTTCCAGGGTAGCTTTAATACAGAGAAAATTACCGACATTTCCCGGCTTAGACCATGGAAATAAACACAAATACATCTCAACTTTTATATAAAGCACCCCGCTGAATTTATGCCATTACTTTGTGATGTAAAAAAGTTGTTTTCCATTTATTTGTGTTCGCAACAACAAACTTTTGTCCATCGGTCTCGTGACAAATCACAGGAAGTGCCATCATGGATACAATATACATGAAATGGATTCAGCGGTACCGCTTACTCAGAGGTTAGGTTTAAAGATATTTATTCTCATAAAAGACAATATACAGTCACTTACATGAGAACAACGTGTGCTTATAAAATTACATTTGTTTTCGTCCGAGCTTAACCAGATAAATAAGAGACATATAAATTAATAAGAAAAAAAAAAAACAGTAAAATCAATCAAAACTTAAAAATACTTTTCGACAACATATTCGGCCAGTTTTGATTTGAAAACATTATCAGAGGTTTCATTTTTTATATTAGACGGTAGCTGGTTATAAAGTTGTGCTCCTTCATACGTGATCATTTTTCTACCATAATTTGTTCTTATCTTTGGGGTAACCAGAAAACTAGCGCGCCGCGTACTACGCTTGTTTACGTGTT
Source organism: Pyrausta aurata (assembly GCA_963584085.1). Classification (NCBI taxonomy): domain Eukaryota; kingdom Metazoa; phylum Arthropoda; class Insecta; order Lepidoptera; family Crambidae; genus Pyrausta; species Pyrausta aurata. The sequence continues at coordinate 11,895,143 of OY757270.1, read as the reverse complement.
TGACTTTGTTGAGTGTTAGGTTAGTATGGAGTGAGCTTGTTAATATTTTTCGAATTAGAGTACAAGTGCCGTGAACGTATAATTGCTTTATAGTCATGATGTTAGTTTCTTCATATATTTTATTCGTAGAAGTGAAGTAATTATAGTGAAAAAGAGACTTTATAATTTTATTTTGTGCTACTTGTAGCTCGGCAAGTTTTGTTTTAGGACCACTGCCCCAGACCTCTATTAAGTAAAGTAAATGCGGTTTGACAAGAGAATTATAAATTGTAAAACGTATTTGGCGTGGAATACACCGAACGATATTCTTAAGAGATCCCAAAAGTGTAATTAATTTAGTTCGAATGTGTTCGATTTGTGTATTCCAAGTCAAGCGATTATCGATTCTTAGGCCTAAATATTTTTCACATGCCTTTTCTTGCAGATGAACGTTGTTAATTTTTAATGGTGGGTATAATGAGGTTAATTTTTAAGCACCTATTTTTAGTAAGTACTTATCGCATAAGTTCAGACCTTCAGTTAGTTACCTTTAGTTAGTTTCAGTTTACCTTTCTTTCACTTCTTGCTTCACTGAATGCGCACAGCCAAATATTTACGTATTTTATCATAGCAAAACTCGTGGTGTACGTGTCATGAATGGTTATTTGTATTACGTACCAGCCGAAAACAAAACCAAAAACCTCTAGATGGGGCAGACGGAGTCCACAGTGTCTTTTAGTAAGTAGTTATAAACCCTTCATTAATATCATGTTTGAGTGAATCTGGATCAAACCGTCATCATAAGCAGAGATTTTATGAATAAAACTATACTGTATTATCACTCCATTATGTATACACAGAAAGCTCTTCATCACGGCTCATATATTAAATTTCAATAAAAGCGATCTGTAATCAACTCGTGACGGAAATCGCAACTCAGGGAACCAATCCCGAGGCGACGCGAGAACAATGCAATTATGGAATTTCTTACAGGCGATATTTTGCTGATAATATCAGTAGGATACATTTTTGTTTGACTGTTCTTTGAGAGTTGTTTTCATTTTACTTAGATTACTAGCATTTTTCCTTGATCTATATAATAATATAAGTCGTGTTGGTTACATGTTACAGTCGTTTTTTTTAGCTACACTTATGATTTTTACCTCGATGGATTCGTCGCCGCTCTTAAGATACTCTTTGGATATAAAAATAAATGATTCAAAGTTGTTTTTCAAGAATAAAGTTCGTACATTTCTGAAAGAGTGAATAATTGCATAATATTATTATTATTTATATGTATTTTTGTTGTATGTTTATGTACGTATACTTATATAATTTTATAGATTAGTAATTTAAGTATATATTTATATTTATTAGATTCTTTTTACTAAGTTACTACTTTCATTAGTTGTTTTTTCACTGCACCCGTTGCCACCTCTCTGCATGACCTAAAGGTTTGACTGGCAGAGAATGCTTTTAGCATTAAGTCCACCTTTGCACACAAAATTTGTGCAATAAAGTATGTAAATAAAATAAATGCTTTATAATTGTAATAGATTGATTTAATTTGAATTATTTCATGAATCGGTTTAGTAAATGTTTCGTAATAAAATAGATTTCCAATATTGGTTTCAATGAAATGGTTTCTGTTAAATTAATTTAGCTTTTTGTTAAACAAGTTGTTCGTATGTTACACGTTTATTGGGTTATTTATGTCGATGAGTGAGGAGATAATTCGTTGAGGTTTGTACATACATAGTTATGTACGTTTTAATTCGAATCAACTATTTTCGGCAAAATAGTATTTACTACCTTCTTAAGACTATTTATTTACGTTCATTCAATTTGATCCTTGATTGTTCCTCTACAGCACAGCGACAAAATGTATTAGGCAAAATAATTTTAAAAACTACGCAAAAGCCGAAGGAAGTCTACCAACATAAGGACAACGAACCACACCTAATATTTCTAAGAAAACAGTATTTCAGTTCTTTTCTGCGTAAAATCTGTTGAAAAGGCCAAAAGCCTCTAATCAGAGCGCTGGTTTCGGTAATCAGACGGCGGCTGATTGAGCCTGCCCGTATACCACCTCATTTGCACTGAAAATACTTTCTTTTCCTATTTCTTTTATTTAATTTTATTCTTGGTTTTGAATGCTATATAATGCTTTAATTTCAAAGCTAACAATCGTGATTTTGCCCGACTACGAAAGGGTTATGATTATAGCATTCTATGTGGGTATCTGTGTGAGTAAGTTTATGTGTGTTCCACATGTGGATGAAGTACTGAGCTGATTTTGGTGAATGATGTTTAAAACGATTCATTACCTATTATAGTGCGGGTAACAAACGGTTATTATAGTGCAAAAACAAACATAAAATATTTATCTGGTTGTGGTTACCAGTCTTGGAGGCGTCACTATGTATTGCGATAAAACAAGCTCCAGCTAAGCATTTTAGCTTTTTCTCAACAGTAAAATGTTTCTAGCACAAATAAAGGTAGTCACTTAGCTACGCCACCGGAAAAATTATTGCAAATCTATGAAAACCAAGAACCAGCAACGAAATTATTGAGAAAGTCAATTAAAGCTTGATTATAGGCTATAGAAAAAATAGTAACCTACAAGGTGGGAAGCTAAGGAAAAACAATCTAAGGGTAACCAAAAGTAATGATAAATAATTAAAAATACGTGGACCTATTTCATAAGCTGTTAGCACTCATTAGTACTTACGTCATAATTAAGGAACGTTTGTTACGTTGACCCGAGAGTTAAGCTTATTAAAATCTTTAATAGTTTCAGTACAGTAGCATTAATGACAGTCGCACCTAGACCAATAGCCACTCCGCACACGTATAGTTTTCATTAGAAGCCACGAACAGTCCAATCGGCAGTAATTACTGAAACGTTCTGAACTTGTCTTCCTCTCATTAGGCTGCCGAAATTAACTGTGCCTCGCCTGCACGAGAGGTGCAATATGTCGGTTATTGATTCACTTCTCACTGTTATGAAGGATAATGGATACCAATTATGGGTTAGCGCTCCTGACTACAAGAAAAAAGTTTATGTGATGAGTATGAACACTTTGTATCTAAGTAATGGATGTCTTTTTGTATTTAAGTATTGTGGGAGACGCCCCCGTCATTATCGTTGTCTGGTATTAGCACAAGGAAGAAATTCTTTAGTCCGAAACCAAGACAATTGGTGTGTTGTTGTGTGCATATTTATTTATTTATTTATTGGTGCGACGTATTATGCATTTATAAGCAGAACTAATTATGACATGAAAAATGCCGTTAGTCTTATTAAGCATTGGTTATCGTAGGTAAAGATCCTAAGTTATCTCGGCGAGCTATCCGGTATGTCATTATTTGGTAATTTAGTATGCAACACCATTACAACAGGTAATCGCCGCGGCAGCGTCAGCTTAGCCATCAGGTTACTGATTAGCCGTCGAATTGGACTAATTATCTCCCTACCGTACCTACACAGGATGATCTGCATTTGAAGGGTAAACGTAAGTTTTAAAAAATCTTGTAATAAAGTTTTAGAATGTTTTTAACACTCACAGTGTCATATTTGTATTCTTAAAACATGACTCGAACCAGCCGGTTACCGGTTAGCCAGAAAGATGCTGGTTAGAGTCCCGCCCGTGAGCTATTTTTGGTTTATTTTTAAAGTTTCTTGAGATTAAAAATAAACACAGTATCAACAACAGCTAATTCATTTCACCTTTTGTTTGTATTTTTATAAAAATCAAATTTCAGCAGCTTATATAATCAAGAGCATTAAACAAAAGCAAATACTTCATGACACAAGGCTTGCGATCTCTAAAGTAAACTAATATACGGCTAAACTAGCTGGATGCTAAGCAAATGACTCATGTTGGTCCTTAGCAGCCGGATCTTGGTCAATCAGTTCACTGATTAGAGAAACCGGAGCGACCGCTGGCTGATTAGCCGTCGCTGGTTCAAATGTTCTGAGTATGAAATGTCACTTTTGTTTGTAAGTGGTAAAGTAAAAAAAAAACGTCACTTTAGATTTAGTGGTAGTTATTTTTAACAAAAAAAAAAACTGCAATCGTGTATGTTTATTATAATACACAGAAGGCATGCTCTTGACATTTATTATTTTAAGATTATTTCTTTGAAATGTTAGCCGTCACTCCGGTTGACATAGTCTATTCTGTCGTTCCGATTTTCGATGACGCGTGTAACATGGCATCTATTTTTACTTTTAGAGTACAAAGGGCTTGTTAATACACCCATTTTCAGTTGGAAACAAGGAAATTGAAAAAGGCGTTCTATTTGTATAATCGAAACCCCTTAGAATATATTTCGCCGTGTTCAAATCTCGACCCGTATTCCCACAAGTAGGTTTAAATACTCAATCGGTAACGACTCGGAAATCTACTATCAATACTAAATTCGTTCACAAAGGGAAAAAGACGAGAATCCAATTTTAAGATGGTTCCGTTCCGCTTGGATCTCTAAACGGAGCTAATTCAATTATTCGCTTTTAGATATTATTGCGGAGTACACTGCACTGCTTTGTAATTTTGTTAAAGTGCAATTAGTCTGTCTGAAGCTTATTTTGTTTTTGAATGTAAAATAATTTTATCATTTTGCGAGTTTTGTAAAATCTTTTTCGGACTCATGTTAAAGTTGTGAGATTGAAAAAAAAGGAAACACAACGCGGGTTTATTTTTGGTAGTTGCCTTTTGTCTGTTTTGTCATCACAGAACTTCGGTAGTTTGAATCACTGAGTGGGATTGAAGATTGATGTTAATAATAATAATAATGGAATCGAATATTGATAATGCGCTAAGAAATATATATTGGCCAAAATTAAAACTCAGTTTGCAAAGATAATAGTATAATAATGCTAGATGTCACTACCATAATTTATTTTTATTTTTATAGTGTTTTGTCACTATACATCCGGGCGTATGCCTATAGGCAAGTGAAATTTATGTCACTACCATACCTAAACAAATAAAAAAAATATGTCGTTGCAGAGACATCTAACAAGCCTACCAAAGTGAAACCTAGTTTGGCAATATAACGTAATTATTTTATTCAAACAATTAGGCAGACAAAAAAATAAATTAAAATAACATACGTCTGAAAAATTGTTCCATCACTCATTTATAGAAGTATACAACAAAAATGTTTACAGGACCGCTAAAAAAGTTCAGCCCCTGTCAGCTATTCCTCGTTTCAGCTTATCGGAGTCGCAAACAACCGCGGATACATCCGACTTCGGGCCTAGTTGTTTTATTAGTTTATCCGTTCCCGTATGTGGTACCGTAGACCACTGAGCAATGAGATAGCTTGTATGTAAAAAAGAGTTTTTTTTTTATTGATTCGATATTTAAATATTGCCACTCTCATAGGATAAATTTTAACAACCTGGGTCATGCATGGAACAATAATGGAGTAGGCCCGTAGCGTAGGCACCTCTACTATTTCTAATATTACGACCAGCACGCTGTTACAAGCTCAATGTCACAGTTGCTTTCCTTTCTTTCCTTTAGTAATCTTTATACCGTATGAAGACGTGTTTTTAAGGCCAAGCAAAAATGGCAGCCTATTTACTCCATTGACATGTAACTGATTCGAACTAAACACTTCTCGTCGACTTTTATTTATATAAAAATAAAAATGAAAACACCATAAATACGTTATTAATAAATGGCGGGACTTAACCTCAATCACAAGAATTAATTTCAGGCTCTTGAGTTCATTTGGCTCATTTCACTGAATTCTTATCAGACTCTATTATATCAGAATGACTTAGTTGTCTATACGAGAGATATCGTAAGTTGTCTATGATGGTATTGGACAACAAATAAGTCTAGACGGGCGTCCGTATAAACTACAGTTTGGCCTTATTAGGTACTTTACGTTGTTTATTAGTTAGATGAGTTGGGGCCAGAATAGCTCATACGATGTATGATGTGAATGATAAGTACTGACGGATGAATCATATACGGACATAAAAAAGTATATAGCCTAGTGGTTATTCCGTTACGGTACTGAATAATCTTAAATTCTGACAAAGAACATTAGTTTTAATCAAGCTTACGGGTACAATTAAGATTTTCCTTGACAAATTATCGTGAATCACTATATACATTGGTAAAAACCGCTCAAAGATCAAAGAAACGCAGTAGAGGACTTTATTTCATAATAATGTTGTGAGAAATGGTATCGGTTGTACTTACTTATCAAAATATGAAACAATGGGTCCGAGTTAAACCTTCTAAGTAGGTTTTTTTTTTCAAATCGGTCTACAAATACTGAGTTAAGAGGTCACATGCAAAAAAAAACAACACAGACGAATTGCTCACATCCTTCTTTTGAAGTCGGTTATGAACTCCGAATTTTGTACAGCACCTTTGATTTTTTAATATTCGACTTGAATTTGATTTCAGTGACTAAAGATTTTTCTTATCTATAAACCAATTTCAACTGTGTTTGTCTACCCAAAAATATTTTAATGTATAAAAGAAAATTATGATAAGTTAGTAAATTGTTGAGAAATTATTTGCATACAAAATGAATCGTGCATTCAGACGAAAATGAACTTGATTTATGCTTCTTGCTCATTATGTAAATACACAGAAAGTTCAAATACGACGTCCCAAGTGGAACGTAGCGTCGCGCCGTCTATCCTTGGGTAATTGAAATAATCATAAATTAGGAGTGTAGGTGGGACCAGCGTTGCCGGGACGAGATATTTGGGACATTTGGGACGTTGGGACATTAGGCGCAGTTGATACGATTCCAATTTCACTAATGTCCCATTCATCTGTCGGCCAAGACTTTCTTTCCAATATCCATTTCGAGCTAAGATTGCGGTTTTTGATTTATTGTTTTAATTTAGTTGGGACAAAGTTTCACTGTTTGATATTCTATAAAAACTTGATTTGATTGATTTTGAGTTGATTTTTTAAGACTAGTTTCAGGGTTACTTTTAGATGAGTATTTATAAAGGCTTTGTTATTTCAAAGCTTTTTAAACTTAAGTATTAAGGAGCACAAGACGGGCAAGAAAAGTAATATTATACATAAGTTTTATTTATTTCGTAAGCAAGTAAAAGATTTCAAATCGTTGTCCGTTAAAAAATGGTTTGCCTAAAGACAACACCCATTAAAAACGAATCTTATAAATTAAAAGGTTCTCTCCTCCAAAGCAATTTCGAATGGATATGCAAAACAAAATCATCAATACCTTTCGCCGACACAAACAAACTGTCCAGATTTTTGCCGTAAACCGTAATATAAATGTAAATTTACGTTTCTTATTTAGGGCGGCTAATTTGTAATTACAATTTTGGAGGGAATGACCAAATTTTAATTAAAAAAGGTTTACACTTCCCAAGTCTTTATACTTTCTTTTAATTAAACATTAAATTCCCTGTGGGAATATGAATACCAATATTGTAAAGAAGTTTGTTTATTGCTGCTTACGATAATAAAATACTGGTTCTGAATACTAAGTGCGTTCTTATTGGTATTTTGGATAGCAAATAATGAATTAGGTTTCGAACTTGTTTTCAATTTAGGCGCTTTGGCGAAAATTTTCGCGTTGAAAACAAACTTTTAAGAGTAATGATGATACAATTTGCGTGGGAAGCGAAATAGGGTATGCTCAACTTTTTGGTTTAGGGCTAGCATTTTAATATTGGGTAAAAGTATAATTGGTAAAGGTAGATTACAGCAATAAAGTCTAGAGATAACAGTCTAGAATTTTGGTTTTACTTTTATACAGAATATAATTAGATATGAAATAAACGAGATATTGTCTTAGATCTAGTCTATTCTATTTCTGTTTGAAGAAATTTAGGTTTATGTATGTACGAAGAATCATATTCTCTCTATGGCACGAATTAATTCTTTGTACATTTATATATATCATATATATTATTTTTTTCGTTGTAGAATACGTGCAGAAGTAGACGTCTTTTGGGTGATAATAATGATGATTAATATTTTTAAAAGATTTTACACCGGATACGTTTACAGCCACTCGTAAAAAGAAAAAGTTTGAACCATAAAATGAAATACCGAATGAAAATGGGAATAGCCAAAAATAGTTTTGTCATATCAATATTCTATCTGCAATACTGCATACTGGCGCGGCCCGCGGCTCCGCTCACGTAAGCCCGCATTTTACAACTAATAGAAAATTGGCCTCGATCCAATACTATTGAAGAGGCTTTCACGCGGAACCTAACACAATGTAACGGAACCGGAATTTGAATATGGCGATATTTTACTCACATATTTCAGTTGGAATTGAATATTTTATTGCGTAATTGCAATAGAGCACGTTCCGATGAAATAGAAAAAAAATATTACATATTATTTAAAAGTATATTTTTGGGCATAGCTAAAGAGGAGCCCAACCATTGATTAAGACTCGATACGAATTGTTTTCGCAAAAAGCAATATTTTTAACTCTATACGAATATTTTTAATTAAGCGCCTGACGTTTCAAATGCTTTACAGCATCCGTGGTCACAGGAAAATAGCCCAACCGTTACTCAAACTTTACGAAAAGTAAAAAAAAAACAGTAACTAGTATATTGCATTATATTCTACACAATCAAACACCCTCAATAGTAACTTTTAATAGACCTACCGCATAAAATATTAGACAGTACCGTTGATAAGTGTTTGTTTTTACAGTATTGCAACTAGTAATCATTCAAGGGACAAATAGCGCAATTAACTTATAATTCAAAGATACAATTTGCTAAGTGCATGATGTGCCTACTTCAAATGAATTCGTAACTCCCAATTTGTAGTCAAATGTATTGTTAATAGGTCATTAACCAGATAATACTACTGATCTTTATAAAGAACACCTAAGTCATTAGAAAAGACATGTAGTTTTATCAAGTTGCTTACTATTTATCAGTTTATATTTATTTCAAACAAGTTAATTAAAAATATATACTTTTCTGTGTAGCTTAAACTCAAACCCCTTTTTAAATTATATTAAGATTAAGTTATAACTATTTTTAATAAACAAGATTATTCTTATTTTGTACATGGGACCTTCTGTTTCTGAGGCATAATTTTTCCGTACTATCAGGGTTAATGTTTTTTTTTCAAGCGATTTTTTTAAATATTATGTCGCGTCGTTGCCAAAAGTTACCGTAACTAACAATTTTAATTCCTACATAAACCCTTTTTGTGTTTCATTTTCATCACAAAGATCACAACTCTTAGCCATTGAAGTTCATTTACGTTGACAAATATTGTATTTCTCTTTGTTGGACACAAACAAGATAGACTAAATAACATGCTCATCTGTAATAATGTGCGATCTTATTAGTAAATAACTAACTGAGCCACCAGAAAATCAGGATTAGGTTAATAATAAACATCCCAGTTAGTAGGTAATTGTTCAAGGTTATCATTCAGACAATGAACTGACGAAATTGGTAGAGAAGTTTTTTAAAGAGCTAGAGATATCAAACAATTCTCTCGCGCATACAAAAAATGCACTTACCATCTTTGTCTGCAGTCGGTGTAGGATACCTGTAAAAATAATCAAGAGCCTACGCGTTAAAGAAAGCGCTTGCAAAATTCAACAGGCTTGTTAATGTGACGGTGGCCGAGTGGTATAGGCATATATATATGCGTATACGCCCGGATAGCGTAAGACACGGGGTTCGATTCCTCGTCTGTCATAGAGTCACGGTTGCTTTTTACAAGTGCAATTTATATTATTAAGTTTGTATAGTGACAAAACACTATAAAAACAAAAATCAACTATAAGATCTTAGTATGTTTAACTCACAAAAACATTGCGTTATTGTACTGATTTTTGATAATCTTTAAAAATATTTCAGTACTGTTTCACCAACCGCAAATAAGCACTAACTAACAAATACTTCAAATATACAAAGAACGTCAATTCGTATGAAGTATTGGTAACGCTAATAGGAAAGTTTCGATTTAGACATTGTGAAGTAGTATAAAGTAAAGCTATCAATTTCTATGGATAGCAGAAGCTTGCTTTGTAATGTACCTAAATAACTATGTAGTTGTCTGTATCGTTGGCTCAAGCACACTTCATTTAGGTCTCAATACAAACTGAGCTGCGGCTAAACCCCATTTGAGTCGTTAGCGTCTCCGCCCAATCATCGCCTTTGAACCGGTTCCAGCTTCTGTTTATACTAATTCTGTGAATCTAATCAACTTAGACTAGTTAAAGACATAAGCATAAAATATATATAAGAATAAAGATATAAGTTTTAGACATGGCTCATAGGTATAAGGTATAGGTTCCACAAAAACACACTTAAGAAACAAGGCAAAATTATAATAAGTATTTAAAATAACATACATTTATCTGTAACATCTATAATAGATGAAACTGAATTCTAACCAAAGATTCCAAAATAATGTATATTTGAATACCTATAAAATAACTTTAAATCAGGACACTCAAAATAATTTCCAACATTTTGTGCAGCTCATAATTTTACTGTTTGTACAGTATCCACAAATTAACTACTCACCTAGCGTTTAATCCTACTACTACTATTATAAACCTTAAACCTACTATTATAAAGGCGAAAGTTTGTAAGTATGGATGTATGGATGTATGGATGTATGGATGTATGGATGTATGGATGTTTGTTACTCTTTCACGTAAAAACTACTGAATGGATTTGAATGAAACTTTACCACAATATAGCTTATACATCAGAATAACATATAGGCTACAATTTTTGAGGTTTCTAATGTGAGGTCGTAAAAAAACAAATTTTTTGCGCTACTAGACGGGACGAACCTGAAGTCCACGCGAACGAAGTCGCGGGCAAAAGCTAGTCAACTATAAATACATGTATTTGTGCAAACCAGAATATGCCCCCAAATTAAGCGTGTTCTGCTAAATCAGGTCGGTGCTTGTAAAAATATTTGAACGCCCAGAATTGCTTGTTGGTGTTATTATCCACATGTCAACATAATGAGCTGGTGGTTAATCAGTTATTAACTATTCATTCAGCCATCATCAGCTGTGATAGGAAGAGCATAGACTAAAGTTTTGCAATGTAATGTAACGTTTTCCTTTCTCATTCGTTACAAAATGGCATAAGTATATTTAGCAACTGAAACCGTTTTTAATTGTTTATCAATCAGGGGCTCTCTTTTTAAATCATTATACTAATTTTCGGATGAATATCAAACATTAAATCAACGTGAATAACCCGGAATATATGAGCTTGTAGATTCCAACTGATTTTAATTCGAAAATCAAACATGAATCAGTTAAAACGGCCAAGTGTGAGTCAGACTCAAACACGAAGGGTTTCGTACCATTGATTAGGTAAATAGGCAAAAATTGCGTTTTTTGTATAGGAGCCCAGCTTAAATATTAATTTTATTATGTTTTCAGTATTTCTTGTTATAGCGGATGTTGGAAATACATAATGTGTAAAAATTTCAACTGTCTGGCTATCACGGTTCTTGAGATGCAGCCTTTTTTTTTTTCGTCAGGATATGCCTTACGCATACCATACCAGCGGCGAGGGCCGCCAGTAGGTTATGTGGGGCTCCCCCACCCATATAGGGTGGGTATACCCACTAAAACCTGACGGTGTCCACCGGTGCCATTAGTGAGGAGAGAGCCACGAGTTAGCGCCCTGGGCATTTGCCTTGGGCATTCTTCCGCAGCCTCACCTCTGCCTGGTGCAAGACAGACGGACGGACGGACAGCGAAATTTTAGTAATAGGTTCCCGTTTTTACCCTTTGTGTTCGAAACCCTAAAAAACATAAATCGAACGCGAGTGAATTTAAAAATAAAGCTCCAGGTTGTGTAAAACATAGTACACTGACATATTTGGTGGTCTATAAAGATGTAGTTTGACCTTTGGACTCATTTATTATGATTAGTGACTAGCTCGTAGTCTATACACACTTTTATAGCGAAAATTTACTACCAAACATTTGACGATCGCTTGGATCTTGCAGTTTGACTGAAGTTTAATCAATCTTACTAAGGGTAGTTTCCCACAGCAGTCCAATTCTGCAGGATCAGTACATTACCGGATCCTGCAAAAAACATTGGTGTGATCACATGGCAGTTATTTTGCAGGTACGGTTGTCCGACACCTGAGTCCTGTAAACAGTCCATCTAACTTGCTCTTACCTAGCAATATAACTACGCGCTGTAAATTCCTTCTTCCTTCTTCATAGAGTTAACTATGTTTGTAAGTAGTTAGCACCGTCAGTATTTTACCGGTAAAACAGTTACCGGTATTTTGCATGTCACCGCAAACGGGATATCCGTGTGAATATTAAAACGCGTATGCTACTAAACGATATCCTGCAGAAAACAGTACCTGCAAAATACGGAATGTCACCGTGAGAAGCGGCCCTAATTCACACTTAATAGGATTGACGAGCTGATAAATTATGGCAGATATGATGTTCGTTCAGCCAATTTATGTCGGTTTCATCGTAGTACCGCAGGGATATTATGTAAATGAAGCAGATTGAGATTAAGATCAATCCATGCATGTATGCGGTCTCCATCGCTTTACGATCCAAACCCCTCCGGAACTCCGAAACCTCCCGTCGCCTTTTATTTGAAGTGAGTGTAACACGCGATTTTGTATCGTGTGTACAAGCGATTTTTGTTGAAAAGTGATCGCCACTCCGAGTAGAGAGTAGGCATTGGGCGTGAATTGCCCAAGTGCTGTTTGGGATCATTCGCACCGCCAGTATTTTAGCGGTGCAAATCGCCCGCGGTATCTCATGAATCGACCCATTTCATCAACCACTGCGGTGCAAATAGCCCCATTCTGATACAGCTCTAGGGTGATTCGCCCCGTGGTCCAAAAATCTTGTGGTGCGAAACGCCCCAATATCCTGTAGAGTAATGTGGGATTCCTGTCGTAGCTATACCCACCAAGCCCCGCGGCGTTCCTTCATCGCCTGAGTGGCGGTGTCATGGGAGATCGGCAAAGCCTCCGACTTTCCACAACACCACCGGCGCCCACCTTACACGGTGGGCCCAACATGCGCAATAACCAGTGAGTTATTACAACTACGTATAGAGAAGCTATGCCAAGCAAAAAATTTGTCACAAAAACGACGACAAAATTGTGACGTTTTCTTTGAAAATTTGAATTTTGAGTTATGATTTTGTACTATGACGAGCCCTAAAATATCCTGAACAAACCCAGGGGCTGAGGCAGTCCACCCGCCACCTGGCTAGCCAATGTGCTGAGAAATCTGCACATTCAGCGAGATAACCTACCTAAGGTTATCTCACTTCAGATCTCTCAGCCAGACCACTCTCGTAGACAACCCAGAACAGAGCTCTCTGGCGCAGATGTACTAGGAGACCCGACCCCAGATGAACTGGGAATAAGGCCTGGAAATGATGATGATGATGATTTTTACTACGAGTTGATGACGGTTACATCAATTCATGGAGCACAAAATTTGTTCGTGATGTCTGTTCCATACGATAGTAATAGTAGTTCAATGATGATCACCCCATTAATGATTGCAATAGAAAGCGACCGAGTTACATAATAGGCCATCGAAGTAGTTGTACAAGACTGAATGCATAGTTTTCAAAGCACCTAATTTTGAAATTCCGATGCTTCATACCTAATTTGGTATTGAAACTGTGGTGCTGTCTTCGCTGAATCGATACACACATCACTTAGCACTAGGTATGTCTACGGGGGACTTATTTTATTACATGAGTTACTTTTTCATATCAGATTGAATAATATAGTACATTCTTACTTAGAAATTATTGATATTTATAAAGCTGGTTCCGTTCCATTCCTAGCTCAATGTATCCAACAATCCAACGCAACGCGTTAACGCAGACAGCACCATCGCCGCCGCGCGTTAAATGTTTTCATGCATGTCTTAGTTTTTTATCTAAATTAATTAAACTTTGGGGAAATTATATTGAAATATCTCAAACATTTGATAAAGTAGGTAATCATTTGATTACATCCCACATAGTACTAACCATTACCTGCCCAAAAGGTTTACATGTATTTTAAGCCTAAAAGCGTATTTATGGTTCTAAATAAAGCCGTCTATTTTTGGGTTTCCAACATAAAAACATACTCCGCTCAATCGCCATGTCATTAAGGGCGGGCACACATCGCCGACAGCAAACAATTCTTGAGAGTCTACTCTTATAGACCACAGATTACTTAACACGTTCCGGGACACCATTCCAGACACAATAGATGTTTTATTGTGTGACGAAGGTCCCTTACGGCTAGCTCGGCCTGAGTCCTTCGTCAGCATATGGTACCTTGCTCTGCCCTTGCCTAGCGGAAGAAAGAGATGTGTACCTAACTATCTGCAGGGAAACTTGTGAATGAAACCACCTTTACGATGTATACGGCTCTATTCGGTTTAACTTATTACTAATTGTACAATTCTTACCTTATTGGCTACTCCTTATTCTAGCACTATTGATAGACGGGGTCCCTGATCGAAAGGCGAAACTATCATGATTCGGTTAAGTATGATCACTCTGGTATTTAGACGGTCTTGGAAATTCACTCGCGGTTAGATTAGTGGCTAAGGGTCGTAGGGACGGGTTCAGGTTCGGTTCGGGGATAATGGTGGTCCAGTTGCTCTTACCCAGCCCTCGCGTACTGATGCCCCTGGCTACGTTATCCTGACTGTGAGAGGTCGGACGGACACCCAGCCGCCAACTCGTCCTCACCTATGCTCCCTGATCTCCCAACCCAGACGGTTCCTAACTGTGAGAGGTCGGACGGACACCCAGCCGCCAACTCGTCCTCACCTATGCTCCCTGATCTCCCAACCCAGACGGTTCCTAGCTGTGAGAGGTCGGACGGACACCCAGCCGCCAACTCGTCCTCACCTATGCTCCCTGATCTCCCAACCCAGACGGTTCCTAGCTGTGAGAGGTCGGACGGACACCCAGCCGCCAACTCGTCCTCACCTATGCTCCCTGATCTCCCAACCCAGACGGTTCCTAACTGTGAGAGGTCGGACGGACACCCAGCCGCCAACTCGTCCTCACCTATGCTCCCTGATCTCCCAACCCAGACGGTTCCTAGCTGTGAGAGGTCGGACGGACACCCAGCCGCCAACTCGTCCTCACCTATGCTGGAGTGGGTAGGGAAGTTAGGGGGGAGGGGGCAGCATTCGTCGGAGACCGGAGAGCAACACTTCGCGCGCCTACTAGTTGCCTCCACGGCCGGGCTCCAACGAGTGCCGGTGCGCTCGGTCGCGCAGCGCCTTATATAGTTACGCGGGGTGGTTGCGGGGTATAGGGGGGCGGTCGCTGTGCACGCGGCCGGTGCGTGTGAGTCGCGCCTACGTCATCGTTGTGTGTGTCGGGACGGCGGTGCCAGTTATATCGATTATTGTGCGCGTCATGATGATCGGGCACGTCACAATTGTTTTCACGCCTGTAGGCGTTCACTGTCCCGGAACGTGTTAATATTTCGCATAGTATAGAATTTGCAATAAAAGAAGAAAATACAGAACTAATAAGTGACGAACTAAACGTTTTTAATTAAAGAAAAAAGTAAAACTCTCTGCGTCAGTGCCTCCTACTAAATTACAAAAACTAAATAGGTAATACAATATTGATCAAATACCTTTTTTTTAAATATTCATCATCTACATGATTTTATTATGTTAAAAAAAATTGAATGAGCCTCAACAACGTTGGAACTGTCATGGTGTACTAAATGACGTCAGAGCGGAAGTTCGAAAGTATTTTTGACAGCACAAAGCTCACCATCCCTTAATTAAGGCATCCCATCCACGATAGGCGTTTTTTTTTCTGTCCACCACCCGAACGGCCGAACGTTTGCGGTCACGTGACCAAATGTGCGTTTTGGACCAACTTAATTATTTAAAATATTAATAATTCTAATTTAAATAAATAAATTGATTTGTTTCATAATATCTCCAAACCATAATTAATCACTAAAAACTACCAACATTTAGATTTGTTCTTAGTGGAAACTATCGTTGTTGTAATTGATGTTTTTTACCGAATTTGCAAATACAATATTTTTTTCAAGTTAATAAATAGCTACATCAGTCAAAAGGATGTTCGATGCTGCAGAAAATCTGGCGATTAAACTCGTCAAGGCGAAATGTCATAAATATGACATTTCGTTTGCTTCAGTCTGTGGTTCATTTTTTTTTAAATAAAGGGTTTAAACTACTGCTGTATTTAATAGTAGACCCTCTATTTATCGCCAGCGTGGAGACCGCCTTTCAGACCCTTTCACGGGGTTTCAATGCCTTTTACATAACGGGCTATTTTTAGGTGCAAGCAAAAAGAAACATTAAACACACAGGCGTGTAGGCTTATTTCGAACTGCTATTATCTTTAGACTAATCAGTAGATTGTCTTAGCTATCTGTAGATTACAAATATAAAAAAAGACAAGTATTTACTCATGTATATTGATGACATAAATGTGCAATACGGGATGGTAGCGGGATCAACTTGAAGCGTCTTTGATAAACTATTGAATATATTATTTTTAGATTATCTTTTTACTATCACGTAATTCAATATTCAATTGAATCTTGTTGTGATGACTGTCATTCGTAATTAAGATAAGTGAAAAAACACCGGGTGCGATCGAGGTCCAATATTTGCTTAGCCAAGAATAAAAAAAAATAAAAAATAGAAATGAGAACAGAAATGTTTAGTGACCTCTCGGACTATTCTTATCAATTTCAAAAAGAAAGAAGAGGTCACACGTCTTTTTCTATCATTGCTTATATAAAAGCTCGTACAAAATTAAAACACTTTCTCCATCTTAATTTGGAATGAGCCAATTTAAATCCCCAGCAAGAAACTCGTCCCTTAGGCATTTGAACAATCCGAAGGTGCTACTATGAAAACCATCGTTTGTATTTCGGATTTCGCTGCCACTGTCGCTCACATTGCCATACGAGAGGATGACCAGCAAGAAAAGAAAAAACTAAAATAGCTCGTAGCGAACAAGGGTTAAGACTCCCAATATCGACGACGGATGTAATGGATCGCGCCCCCACGACCGCTTATTAAGTTGTATCACTTCCTTCCCTTCGGAGCCTTCCCAGATAAATAAGCTATTTAACACAAAAATATTTTTCATATCGGTCTAGTAGTTTCTGAGATTAGCGCGTTCGAACGAACGAACGAACAAAAAATCTCTTCAGTTTTTTATTATAGAAAAGGTTTTAAAGGCAACAAAACTTACTTTCATAAGCAAATTTTTGTCAAATAAAGTCTGACAAACGCAGGCAAAATGACGTGTGCAATTATTTTTTACATTACTGCAGGTTTCAAACGTTGTTCGTATTTCCAACTCTATCTGTCACTTTCGCTTGCAAAGTAATTTTAACGTGAATAACAAAGACGAAGATAATAGATTAGGTACTGACAGAGACGGATAAAATATAAAATACTGTCGTGAATGTACACAGTAAGACCTCGGCGCCGCAACTTCGCGAGTTGCCGCTTCGGCGACAATAACAAATGATTTTGATAATTAGACAAGAGATCGCTGAGATTCTTGATAGTCAGCAGAAAAAGTTTAAATAATCAATTTTATTTTTGAACACATGACATACAAATAATTTTAATTGCTTTTATAATAATTATAGATAAGATTAGTTAAAAAAAATGGTTGCCTGTAAAGTCGGTTTTACGGGCGAAGATTTTACGTGACAACGTAAAATCGCGCGGCAGACCGATCATAGTTGAGTGGGAGAGAGACGCAAGGCATTCGGCGGGCCTCTCTCTCGTTCGGTGACTCATCGTAACGTTACCGAGCGTTACACTTTTTCATAAGTGACTCCCAGCCGCAACCTAATTTAAGACGTTGTCACGTCAAAAAATACAAAAAGGATAATAATTTTATTACAAAGTGTAATTCAAAAGATTGCGTTGTTTAGATTCTGAGTATCAATGTTTAAACGTAACGTAACGTTGTTGCATGTCTTAGTTTTAATTTTTTCTTGTTTGTTATTAATAAATATAAAATAACGTAATTAAGCTAAAAAATACATAAGGCAACCTTTTGCTCGATTTTACGAGTCTAAGGACCGGCTTTTTTGTCTACACTTCTAGAGTATCTCAATTATTGCCTGAAAGCAATAATGCGATTGTGCGTTTTTGAACATAAGTAGCAATAAAAGCAAATCAATCCTAATGTCGTTTTTTTAACCCGTTAAAGTTTTAAGTAAGAATAGCTGCAATATAAGACCAAAAACAAACCACATTCACCCTTTTCCCAAAAAAGCAAGAAACAAACCACAACGCGTTTCATCAGTCATTAGACACAAACTTGGGAGCGGTCACCAGCGAAACTTCGCAGTATGAATAATATACAAACCCGAAATAGTTGTAATGTTTGCATTCAGCCATCTTCCGGGATGAAACGTTGCTGTAATTTGGCATGAATTTGTATAAGGGTGGGTTGCACCGTAACTTGAATCGTTAACAGGGACTTTCTTACTTTACAAACTAAAATGGATGGTACGAGGTGTGGTCCAAAAGTTTCTGGCTAGAAAAATTTGGCGGCTTAAAATAAAATAAAATAAAAAATATGTCATCGCGATTGTCATTTATTCCGCTGTTTCGTGTATGATTTTGGTGTTTCTGTTGCTTGTGGTTTTGATATTACGGCGTTTAATCTATAGGAAGTTGTTAAATTTGCGATATGTTCAAATTGGAATATCGTCCCGTGATCAAATTCCTGACCAAGGAAAGAATCGGTCCAACCGATTTAAAAAAGGTTAGATGCCGTGTACGGGGATTCTTCCTCCTCGTTTTCCACCGTTAAATAATGGCGTAAGCAGATTCGTTTAGGACGGGAGTCCATTGACGACGAACCTCGCTCCGGCCGGCCTGTTCAAGTACTCACCGAGGATTGTGTCAAATTAGTGGAAGAGGAAGTTCTGAGTGATCGAAGATTTGAGACTAAAGAAATAGCGGCAAGAACCGGGCTTTCGAAAACTTCAGTACTTAGGATTCTTCATGAACATCTTCATATGAATAAAGTTAGCGCTAGGTGGGTACCCAAACTTCTTTCGAGCTTGCAGCGAACAGACCGAAAAGCGTGTTCTCAAGAAGTTTTAGACGCGTACTCGTATAGGCGTTACGGAAAAAGTTATTTGGAGTTGATTGTTACGGGAGACGAAACCATGGTTTTGTACTATGATCCCCTGTTCAAAAAGGAATCGATGGAGTGGCGTCGTCTTGGTGAAAAGCCGCCTAGAAAGGCCAAGGTAACGCAATCCACCAAAACGATAATGGCAACGGTATTCTGGGATTGTTACGGAATACTGATGATTGACATAAAAGAAAGGAATACCACGGTAAATGGCAGCTACTACGCTACCCTTATTGAGCAGTTACGAGAGGTGATCAAGCAGAAGCGACGTGGAAAAATCAGTAGAGGTGTGCGGCTTCTCCACGATAATGCTCCCGTTCACACTGCTGCAATAGCCAAAGCTGCTGTAGCAAAATGTGGCTTCGAGGAAATTCGCCACCCACCTTACAGCCCTGACCTGGCCCCAAGCGACTATTATTTGTTTTCAAGACTTAAGGCAGACTTAAGAGGAAGACGGTTTTCTTCGGATGATGAAGTGGCTCAAGCGGTTTTCGCCCATTTTGAGGACAAAACTTCAGAGTATTTTTAAGGGAATAGGAATGCTTATCAAGAGATCTGCAAAGTGCATTGAAATAGAGGGAGACTATATAGTAAAATAAAAAAGTTTTTGTAAATATATCTACTAGTTTTCATTGTTAGGCCGGACACTTTTGGACCGCACCTCGTAGTAACATTGCATAACGTCTTCCTGGTCGTATCCGACCACGGCAGGCAATCTCAATTGAGATTGGCCATCAGCCATCGTTGGGACACTAGATACGACACGACATTCTTATAGGGAAGAAAAGAAAAAACAAGCAAGAGAGGAAGACCAAGAATAAGCTGTAACAATATGCCATTAAATACTTTTTCTTACTTTCTTTCTTCGTCAAAGTTAAATGTCGCGTCGAATCAAAAGGTGAAGAGAATGGCGGAAGAGCGTAAAGAATGGATAAAACTCCACCGACAAGAACCTAGCCACAATAAAAACGAATACCCCGTTTATGTATGATTGATTAAAAAAAACTTTTCTTAATTACAAACTTGAGCTTATAAAGTATGTTTTTGATTCCACAAATAAAACTGATATGCTACGGAATTTCATTTAAAGGTATATGATATAACTGAATATCTGTAATCTAAGAAATACTTTAAATGATTTTTATCTCGGTGTACACATTGTACATAAAGTAATTTATATGGCGTCAGAGTTAGAAACCGTCTAAGGTGAAGCTAGCTTGCCCAAAAGAAGACTATATTTTTTCATTCACTCAAGTTTTCTTTAACAAGATTAACCACTATCAACATTGAGACTTATTTAGCGTATTTAGGAACGTATTTCGTAAGTTTTATCAAGCGTATCCTACATTGAGATTGTATTTTGAGACGTGTACATCCATGACTGTCATTATTTAAATAGTTTCGTCGTCAATTTAATATGCAACTGTTTTGCTGACGCTTCTGCTTCGTTTCCCTTCAATTATTGTGATAGATCTGTGAATACTTCATTTATATTCATCGTCTGGATCTCATCGACATATAATAGAGATTAGCCATCGCTATAATAAGCTTTTAGCTGCTTAAGAGTTGCCTCTCTGATAAATCCTTTGTTTCAAAGTGCTAAAGAAACAGAATTACATTAGGCAAGTACCAAAATAATTGAGTTATTAAATTTCAAGCAGATTTGTCATTGTTTGTATGAGGCTTACTGGAAATGTGTTTCAGGGAAGTCTCGAGGTGTCAAAACAATGTTCCAATTCTAAATTACTTTTCAATTTAGAAGCTTACGAGATAATGTGGCAGCTACAGGGAATATGCAACATTTACAACAAAATCGTGAAAAGTATAGTTACTTTCACATTGGGACCTACAATACACTTTCACCTAATTAATTTAACCTGACCTACATATGAAATATAAAAAATAATAACTTTCCAAAGTTATTATTAAGCAAGGTTAAGTTCGTTTTTTAAGAAACTAATCTATGGAAATGAAGGTTTTTTTTCTCGGCTTTTAGTGGAAAAATGTGATCGAAATTTTCCCTTTAGAAACTTACACAAAACTTTACCACGTAGTTATAGCAAGTGACAAATAAAATATAAAATCAAAATGCAATAGGCAGGCAGTTAACAACATACTTTCGATCAAAGTATGTTACACCGAGTTTCTTTACTTATTTACCTATTAGGTAGCGTCTCAAATCTTTTAAAATAAAATACCCTTTGTGACGTTTTGATGCAACTTACTCTACTGTGTAATACAGTTCTCAACAATGGTAATTAGTTTCGAAGCAGCTTTAACCGTGTAATAGATATTAAGCCGCGCGATACATCATGTGCGGCTCGACTTGTGCTATGCAGCTGCGAACATCCGAAACTACTCAAAATAGATCAAATAAAACAACTAGCCTCAGTGAGCTGTTACTACTACGTATAGAGACGCTATGCAAAGCAAAAAATGTGCGCATTTTTTTGACGTGAACTGTCAACAGACTGACGTATTCCATAAATTTTAAATGTTGAGTATGAAACCGCAGAAGTGACAGACTTTTGTGCCTACTTAACTTAATTGTATTGAATGGATATTATTTTATCAAAATGTTTTAATTGTTACATACTTTGATCAATAGTTATTTAAAAACGCTAAAGCAATAAAAGTTTAATAAATAAAAATCTGTTGGTCAAAAACTAAAATGATATTTATTATTTTTTAATTTATATTTTTTTTTTCATTTTAATTTTTCATACGAAATAATTCGAGAATAATACAACTACAAATGTAAAACACCTTATAAGAAATATCACAAAATCGCATTGTCTAACCTCTATTTATTACCTACCTACTTTTCTATTCTGTGCGTGTTACTTTTTATAATCTTTGATTTTTATATAAAATGGCTGCAATTTCATGCAAAAAATGTATAACATTTTGAAAAAATCTTTATGTTGGTTTAATAAGTTAACATTTTAATTTCTTAACGATGGTAAGTAACGCCGGTATCTTATTGATTCCTGTTGGTATAACTTTAGCTTGTTTTTAAAACGCAAGACGGCATTTTTGTCAAATTATTAATTGACCAAATGTCACATAAGTTAACGCTACGAGCGGGAGTGAACGACTGTGATGCCGCGCATGTGTTGATGGTCTGTGACCATCAACTTTTTGCGCCCGTAGTTTGTTCAGGATGTCAGTTCCATACGTAGTAATAGAAGTTCAATGACCAGCCTTGATAATTTATCATCATTATGTACTTTCGTTAGATGTAGGTATACTAATAAATCCCTAGCTACGCCAATAGGGTAATTTCAGGATTTGATTGCATCAAGCTACGGTAAATGTAAACAAATATGAGTATATTCTATATCGAGATTTATAAAAATAAAGATTAAGATAATAAGGATAAATATGACCTAGTAGTACCTACGCATTTTATTAATAAATGAAAATCCAAAACGCTCAACTATTTTAGTTACGAAAACTAGCATTATAAGCCACTTTCTTAACAACTTAATGGTGGGGTAAAAAAATTCAAACTTAAGAAAGTTGGAATAAATTCCTCTTTTTTAGACTATAATTAAAAGTAAAAATATATGAAAGAATAGAAAGTTAAGCCAAATTCGCGTTAAATGTAGAGTTATTACTTATAAACTAAACAATTTTCAACCTTAGTTATAGAGTCCAATGTAGAATATGTAGGTGCCATCAATTTTGAAAGGAAAAAGGCAAAGAAAAGTTGGGTCAACCTAACTTTAAAAGAATAGTGTGCTTTGCACTTATTTACCTAATAGTTATTACCTTATATTTTACAATGTCTAATTTAAATCTGTTAAAATGAATTGAATTTTCTGGGCTTCGATTCTCGCGTCAATCAAATTTTTTTCGGGTTCGACGGTTTTACCGAAAATTTTTTTTTATTTTTTTTTATTTATTGTTACTAAGAAAGAATACAAGTTTTACAAAAAATTAAATCTGCCAAACTGCTTCACAGTTTGTCGGCAGCGGTTCTCGTCCTTAGGTACTAACAATAAATAAGTAGGTATATTTCATGGTAAGTGTTTATCACTAATTTATAACTAACATATTACATTAATTTACACCACAAGTATGACGTTAAATTAAAATAACTTAAAAAAATTGTGTAACCAAGAAAACATCGTTACATTTTTACGCCGAGATTTCTCAGAAAGTGATCAATGATAGGTACTTGTGCCGGGAATGTCTCGCTTCTTCCCAGACGGTGAATAACAATATTTATAAGTTAATACATACAAACAGTTCTTGGTAAATTAATTTGACAGTGCTTACTTAATCTAATTTACCTGTATATTTTAGATTTTATTTACATTATTATTATTATTTTAATTTTTTGAGTTTATTTAAGGTTTTTAGTTTAGTGTTAGTTCTTGTATTTATTATTTCTGTAGTAGTAGTAGTATTATTATAAGTTACGTATTTTTATCAATTAGTGACAATGACAGGTAATTAATTAAATTTATCTAGCTATAAGTATCTAGCTTGAGTGTCCTTTTGTGTGTGTGTGTGTGTGTGTGTGTGTGTGTGTCTGTATTTTTTGAAAACTTAAAAGGTACTAAACGTTAACATTATTCTACATAGAATGTAACTAACTTGATAGGTACTAAGCTTAATTAAACAACATCACATACATTGCTCCGATCCCCCACCGGGAATCGAACCCCGGACCCCTGAGACGGCGTCACCCCGCAAACCGGCGCGCGAACCACTCGGCCACGGATGTCGTCAATTATAAAGCGTAAAAAGCAGGGCGGAGGGTAGTGTGGCGAATTTGACATTTGCACGGGTGACCTTGCGGGAGATTGCCATGTTATGGGCATAGTGAGAGATAGTGCTTCTTAAGGATGTTCTTCATTTGGTTTTTAGACTGAACATCATCAAGAAGTTGTTGGGGTAATTCGTTGTAAATTGTAGGGATTATCCAGCACCTCGTGCGTTTTCCGTAGTAATTCTGCACTTTTGGTACTTCCATTTTTTTTAGCTTGGATTGCCGAGTTGGGTAGTTATACTCTCGTTTTGTTTTAAACTCACTATTATTATATTGATCCAGTAGAAGTCGTATTTTAATTTTGTGGTCAATAGGTATAATTTTGCATATATTGTATAGTTTTTCATATTCATGATTGCATTCTCTTTTTACATTTTTATTTACCAGTAGCTTTAAAATTCTAATTTGTAATGACTTGATTTTATTTATATAGCTTGGAAACGTAAGCCCATAACTAGTCAACCCGTAATCAATAGTCGCTTCCGCGAGCGCGTAGTAAAGCATGTAAAGTAAACCCTTATTTACCATGAACTTTAAATAATATAACCTACCCATTATACCACGCAACTTAGCACAAACTCGATCAACCTGTGTATTCCATACAAAGTGTCTGTCAACAGTTAGCCCTAGGTATTTATAAGACGAGACATATTCTAGGTTCTGGCAATAACAACTGCTCAAATTAGTGTGAAGGCATTCATATGTATGACCTTTGATTAATATATTTATTTCTTTATGGTGGCTATATGGAGATGAAATTACCATGCATTTGGTTTTTTCTATATTAATAATTATACCATTGTCATGTGCCCATTTTATGATGTTGTTAAAATCCTGCTGAACCGCATTTTGAATATTGCCCTGGTCTCTTCCGCAATACATCAAACAGGTGTCGTCGGCATACATATATGTAGTACATGTCTTAATTACATTTATCATGGTGTTTACATGTATTATGTATCCGACGGGGCCAAATACAGACCCAGTCGGTACACCGTACTTTATGTTTCCTTGGCCACTATTAGTTCCTACTACATTTACTTCCAGGGTTCGGTTTTTGAGGTAATTTTGGAACCAAGACTTTACTGGTCCCCGTATACCACACTCGTCCATTGACTGCAACAATCCATCGTGATCAAGAGTATCGAATGCTTTTTTGAAGTCGATAAATATAACCAAAGCTATTTTTTTATCATTCAGCGCATTATTGACATCATCTGTAAAATTTGAAAGTGCCATAGCAGTATTTCTTTTTGGCCTGAAACCGTATTGTACGTCTGTAAGTATTTTGTGTTCTTCAAGAAACTGGGACACTTGGGCTACAACTAATTTTTCTGTTATTTTATTTAGTACATTTAATATGGCAATAGGTCTATAGTTCGTGTATTCTTGATACGATCCCTGTTTGTAAATTGGTCTTATTATAGATTTTTTTAGTTCAGACGGATATGTGCCATTTTTCAAACAAAGATTTATAAATTTGGCAATAAGAGGACTGATGTTTTTCTTTACGGATTTTAGGTCTAAAACTCTGATACGATCTGATCCCGGTGATTTGTTGCAGTCTAGCCTGTCTATTGTCTTGGATACATCATCAGATGATACTGGTACAAATCTGAAAGAGACACACGAATTATTGGAATAATCCTGTCTGTTCAGGAATTGTTGGTCGCATTTGTGCTTAATAGTGTCTATTTCTTTTGTAAATATTTCGCAGAACTTATAACATACTGTTTGCGGAGTTTCCGTTCGCAACATATGTTTTTGAATAATTGAATCTACAGACGTCTTACTTCTACCTATCCAATTATTAACTTTGCTCCATATTTTACGCATATCTCCATTACACCTATTTATTTCTTGCATCCTATATGTATTTCGAGCCTTATTTATTATTTTTTGTACCTTATTTCTATATTTTGTATACTCTAATCTTAAACTTCTATTAGTAGGGTTATTTTTCCAAGTCCTGAATAATTTATCTTTATCATTTAACATATTTTTTAAGGTATTTGTTATCCAAGGTTGGCTTTCCCTTTTTTTCGTGTTTAGGTTAACGGTTGACTCATCATATATTTTACTAAAAACATTTCTAATAGAGGTATACAGCGCTATGGGATCATCAATGTTCATTAAATGCTCCCAGTCATATTCATACAATTTTTGTTTGACCATTTTATTATCTAGTCCGGTTTTAAAAGTCGCACGTGACATTTGTTTATCAACAGATAGCGACGAAAGATCAAGTAATAACTTCACACGTTAGAAAACTTTTTGTTTTGTATTTTAAGTTAATGTTTTCACATGGTTTTACTTTTGTTTTTCTATTATGTTTGTAATTTGATGTGTACCAAATAAAAATGTTTTCTTTCTTTCTTTCTTTCAAAACTGCCGCACTGAAGAAATTGAAATGAAATGCATAATAATAGAAAGAAAGAAAGAAAGAAAATAAATTTATTCGACCTAAATTAACACAAAAAAAATAACATTGAAAGATTAATTAGGATTAAGTACAGATTCCACGATACATTGATAATAGATCAGTAGGCTTAAGTCGAAAAGGCACTCGCTCAGCATTGGCCGTGGCAGTAGCAGAACGCATACCACGACGCTGATTTTCAGCGAGTGCCTTTTTTGTGGGTACAGACAAATAAATAAACATTGAGGTATGAATACATAAATTAGATTAACACAATTATAATAATAAAATGACATTAAATTAAAAAACATAACATTACAAAGAGACAGTGGCGCTATCAACTCAGCATACATATATCATACATAATCGTGACCCTGATAAGCTAAACCTGCATTTATTTTGTAAAAGAAAATTATTTTTTCGATTGCGAACTGCACGAGAATTGAGGCCCAGGTTCCAATCTAAAAAATATCTGAATGAAACAAGTAAAATAAATCTACAAATTTTCCATAGGACTCTTACCACTAAGCTTAAAGTTATAGATCCTAAACCAAGCCACTAGATTACAGAGGTGTTACCATAACAACGGCCCACTTTAACCACTCCCTTCCAACTAAACGATGTAATTAATAGACAAAGTAATAACCGAGGCTATTTACCTAAAACGGGGCGGTGAAAGTGCGAAATGGGGCGATTTTCCGAATGGCCACCACTCAAAGCCTTAATTTGGGTCGTCTTGACACTTGTCTAAGAGGTTATGGCCGTGTTTACTGTGTTTTAATCTGGTGGGATTCTAGTTAAATTTTTGCTTTATCTTTGGCATGACAATGTGTCAAAAACAATATGCTTAAAATGGAAATTATTCATTCATTTCGGAACTTGCATCTTTAAGTTATCTTTCCGCAGTTCAGTAAAATGAAAGAGCGTTTATACTGAGTATATGTCAACAGAAAATGATCAAGTATTTTTACAAAAAGGGTTAAGTTTTTTATTTTATTGAATTCAAGGCGATTAAATAATAGCTAGCTGCATTTACCACAATAATAATCACAAAATACTATAGCTATGTAATTAATGTATCAGTATTTAACCCAAAACGGTATTACGCCCATTAATACTGACTCCATTCTAAAATTGACTGAACCAAAAATAATTTTCGTGCCAACCAGTCTTAACCCCTTTAACTTTATTTAAGGCCCAATGACATCCTAATTTCTTATAACTCACGCCCGTTGGGTCGGAAAAGGGAATAATTTTAATGCGATTACCTGGCCTATCGGGCGAATGCCCATCCCTCTGCAAGCGACTTACAGCGGTTAAAACCGTCTACAGCCAGATAAAACCGGTTTGACTTTGTTATAGAGTTGTTTACAGGGGTCTACGATAGTGGTTAGTGAATAGTATCGATTTTGAAAATACACTAACAATTATTGAGGTGCTCGTAGCACCGAAGTTAAGAAACTTACGGCGCGGTCGGTGTTTGGATGGGTGACCATTTCGACTATATAAGTGACGTATATCACGAGCATCTCCGTGCTTCGATATTAGTTATTAATCCTAGTCAGAGGCCCTATGGGCGGCTTGATAAAATCTGACAGCAAGGTCGTTCGCTTGCCTTGCAAACACCCCTCCGCCAATCCGCACTGAGCCCGCGTGGTGGCGTATGGATGGCTCATACTACCTCATATCTGAGGCAAGGCCTTTGCCCAGCAGTGGGATGCTTATAGGTTAACTAACAATTATTCACTTTTACTATTATTACATTTTAATAATTTATTAAACTAACGAAATCAGGGTAAGTTGTGTTTTGGGTTGTCATTATTATGAGTAGTTAAACGTTATATTTTTTTTATGAATGTCAAAATTAAAGAAGAGCACACATCAACTACCCATGTCAAAATATGGTTGCTTTGACAAATGATATTATGTAGTGCTATCATAAACTTCGCGTCATGAAGTGGTGAAGCAGTAGAAAAATATAGTAGAAAGAGAAGAAGAATAGAAAAGCGTTTACATTGGGGCTAGAATCTTGTATATTTTTTTTAATAGATTTGTAATACCTCGCGTTTATTCTAAAACTTGAACCACAGCCCAATCACCGCAGACCACGGAAGGGTTAGTGACGTCACAGCGTCAGGTAAACGGAGCGGGAGGTGGCGGCCGATTTACGCGATATTTACCCGGTCAAGATAGATGGCCACCCAGACCCAGATTTAGAGACAATTGGGAGTATCTGGACTCGTGGAATTGATTTCAAAAGTTAGTTTTGCCGAACGTTTTGCAACAGCTATTGAAACAGACAAGGTTTAGATGAAATTTAGCTGCGTAATTTCAAATCCAAATTCAAAATCTTAATTTCAATTTAGGTCATGAAATGACACTTATGAACGTAAATATCGGATTTTACGTACATAACTTATAGGCACGATAATTCATGGATAAAAACTATTATTTCTATTTTACATGATTTACCTTGTCATCTGTGAAAAAAACTTTTAACTGTTTTGTAGTTGTAGGGGAGAATTGGCGACATCTGTCTACTGATCATAAATTGAAACATAAAAAAATATATATATATCAGGAAAGGCATTTGACTGGGCTGGGATTAAGAGGCTGAAAACCGCTGGTTCTCAAACTGCGGTGTTCCACTTCCATCCCTAATTTGGAGTTTTGGAAAAATCTCCACCAAAATATAAAGGGTGTTTTTGCAAGGGGGTGCCAAATTTTTGGAGGTGAATGAGACCATTAATATGAACAACATTTACTACGGGGTGATGGTCGAAATCATAAATAAAATTTCAGGTGCCCCATAAAAAATCAGTCAGCTACATTGACGATAATGTATGGAGAGGCAGAAAAAAAATTAAGGTTCGAACGATGGTCCCATACTAAAAGTTGTTCATATTGATGGTCTCATTCACCTCCAAAAATTTGGCACGCCTTTCAAAAACACCCTGTATATTATGTATCTTGATCTTGAACAATGTAGTATGACTTTATTATATCCTAAGAATACTGCTTCTCGAGTCTTCAATAGACAGTAGAAAGGTTAAATAATATCTACCTCCACAAAACTGCTCATTCCCCAAACAGTCTACGTCTGAATACCCGAAGTTCCCAGCCGATCTGAAATCAGTAAAAACTAATTTGCGAAACGAGACAAATTAATTTCAGCGTCGGTGACTCGAAAGTAATCCTTTCAATTTGGGCTTCAAAGTAATTTGGTGAAGGACAATCAATTACTTTGAGATCTGCGGATTAAATTCTGTAAGGGATTAATTTCTTTCGATCTTCATTACTATAAGTAAATACAGGGTTAAGTTGTTGCCATAGGACTTAAATTTTAGGGTTTCGTAGTTAAAGGTTACCGCTACCGGTCCGTCCGTCTGTATGTCGCCAGGTTGTATCTCAAGAACCGCGATAGCTAGACAATTCACAATATATGTACCTATTTCTGTTGTCACTATAAAAACAAATATAATACTATAAAAAAATGAGTTTATATTTAAGGGGCTCTCACGCAACAAACACGACGTTGATAATGATGATGATGATGAAAATAAATATTTTAGGAACCCTTCGTGCGCCTGTCTGACTCGCACTTGGCCGGTTTTTATACTATAACCAAACACTCTTAATTAAATCTTTAAAATGAGGTTTATTCTTCTGGGCGAGTTCGCACCGTCAACTCTGTCTCTGTTAAGTATACTTGGCTTAGTCAGATTCAAGACCAAACCCATTTCGAATAGAAAAACACGTCTTTAGTATCGATGACGTTATGTATTAGCGTTATGTTCTCCGCGATTCGCAAGGATCCGTTGGAGTAAGTTTTATCGTATTTGCCGAAAATAGTTGTGTTTTTCTAACATTTTGACAGATTTTTGCCTTTTTCTTCGATAAGTAATCACTTCATGCAAACGGGACCAAATATTGATATTCCACTGGCTCGAACAAAGCGCTTCTCGTCAATTTTCATAATGCACACAGCAATAGAGTGGAACTCTCTACACGCATATGTGTTTTCATCGGTCTATAACCCTGTTATTTTCAAAAAAATGAGTGAACAGCTCTTCCTCTGGGCGAGCTCGCTTCATCGTCGTCGCTTTCTATGCCTCGTCTGGTATAGTCTGCAGACAAGAGCAAACCCATATCATATTTTAAAAAAAACGAGCTTGTCTTTGTTTTTATCACGGTTACGTATCAATTAGGTACCTTCTAAAGTGTCAAAATATTTAGTCATGCTGTCTTCCCAAGTGGTTAAAACTCAAAATAAGAGACCCATAAAAAAAATATTCCTCGAAAATCACGACAGGGTAGTAAAATTTTCCCCATCGTACATAATTCTTGAAACGGAAAACTTCTCAGTACTCTAGGGTGCCCGAAAAAATTGGACTCATAAAAAATTATGACGCAATCGAAAAGTTCGTATGGGGAACCCTTGGTGTTTTGGGAAATAATGCCCGCACGGAGAATGTTTGTAAATAGGCAACTTTCTGTTGTTTGACGTAACGTTACGTCAATGTCTGTCTAAAATAAAGAGAAATGATTGTGTTTATCACACGTAAAGACTTATTTATTTTGATGCCTCGTCGAATGTTTACGGTTTGGAAGATAACAGTCTAGTAAGTTTATGTAAAAACCGGAAAAAATTTTGCACACTCGTCGTCGCACATTTCGGCGGGTATGTCACCGTAATATTGTGAAAACCGTGTGATTACTATCAAATCACGCGACACTAATGATGATGAAAAAATTATATGTTCGTATTTTAGCTATGTTAAACTAAAATGACACTGACCATAATTTCAGACTTCTTTAGATTAGAGTATGAGTGCTCTCCATTTCATAGTCTAGTCACCAAAATTATTATAGAACTTTTATGATAATTCACATAGCAGAGTCTGTAAGGTAACTACCCAATAAATTACACATACCGTTATAAAAGTTCGCGAACAAAAGTAATATTGAGTGCATGTAAAAAGAAAAAGTGGTAACTTTTAAATAAGTTTCGGCGGTAATGCCGCGGTTAAGCTCGCCACTTTATTAGCGAAAAAATAGGAGATTTATACGTTTCATAACCGAAAAGTAAGTTGTTTCTAGCGAATAGTTCAAATAAAGAACGTCATTTCGCATGAAGAACCTGGCAGATAGCGTTAACCGGAATATACTTGGACATTGTGAATCAGGCCTTTATTGACAACGTAATTTAGGGAGACCACTTAAGTGTTCAAAACCCAAACTAATAACTATATAGAAAAGTATATAGATAGACAATTTTTAAAACACATCAAATATTTATTCAGTTACAAAATCGTTTAAAGGAAATAAACTATATAAGCGGTCACCTTGCCGCTGACATGTTGATGTCGTCCATAAACAACCATGGATGACGCCGAAACCACAGATTTTAACTATTCAGTTACAGTGAACAACTTTAAAAACTTTAGGTTAAGGTAACATTATTTAGAATTATGTGTAGTTAAGAAATTGTAATATTATATAATAGTAAAGTAAAAAAATATAATTGTAATATTTATGTGATCAGTGAAATTAGGTGTTGCTAAGGTAGATACTATCTTTTTATTTCTCCACGATACCACGCGAATATGACATTACGAAAATGAGTGCTTGTTACGTTGTATACTAAATTAAAGTAAATTACGTTGTTAAGGTATCTGTTTAAGTGAAAATAGCTATGACCAGTGTAACAGACTTTGTCAACCCTTATAGCACGCACACAAACGCAGCGTCTGTGCAACACGCCGTCTGTCAATGTATGGCCAAAATGAAAAGTTTCTTCCGAGTGTCCGGGGTGTGCCGAAACGTCAATGGCGTGTCGACGGCAACGTGTGCCGTCCGTCGACGGCAAACTACTGAACAGTACTTTCCTACAAAATCGGATCGTGGTCGTCTCGGACCTAATCGACTCGAGCGGGACAGAATTAGAGGTGCTCCTTTGAGTTAGATTGCTTCATGAATAAATTTACCGCTCGTATTGGAAGCAAGTAGTTCCACGGTCTGTGCAGGTGGACTTGTCTATGTGATAATTGTCTTTGGCTCGTCCCTTTATTTTACAACATAAAAGTAGAAAGATATTTTTCATCGCACAGTGAACAGACACGAACAAAACAACAAGCAAATTACCTCGCATTATAACCTTAGGTTTCCTTAGAAACAACGTGGTGTCCATTATTATTATTGATATTTAAAGTAAAAATTCGTTGGTCTTATCGCTAGAAGTGGTTTCCAGATAACTAACAGAAGGTAAAGTAATTAGAAAATCACAATCATTTACTTTGTTTAATTACAAAGGTCTTTAACGCCGTTAAAACTCTCTCAAAACCTGTAAATTATTTCTAGTTTTCTCAGATTATCACTGTATTTTGTCCATTTCGTGTAATTTCAGTTTATTTTTGCACAGGTCCATTCTTACGATTAGCCAGGAGCAAGGTGGGCCAAAAGAAGTCATCCGATGTTGTATGGCTCTCATTTTTTTTCAGTGAAAAACATCTGTTCTGTTTTTTGATTATGTTTATTTGAACATTTAGAATTTATTTTGTTCAATTGATCACACGTTACAATTGATTGCCACACGGATACGTTTTATGGCATTTTTCATCACTTCGGCAAGAACTTCAGGCGACAGATTCTCGCATTAGTGTCGAATGTTGTCTTTGAGGCCTTCCAGGGTCTACGCCTTGTTCACGTAAACACGGGACTTCAAAAAACTCCACAAAGAAGTCTAGATCAGGTAAATCGGTCGATCTTGCGGGTCAGTGCAAATCACGATTGACAATTTGATATTGCAATATACTCGATTATTCCGCGTTTTTGGGGAGTTTATCGCTTCATCGCTTGCTCACTTGTATTCTACAGCTGTCTACAAAAATGTCAAAACAGATTTGACATTGGCCGCCATTTGCAAAAATAAGAGCATAGAGCAATAGGGTGATTTCTTTCGGCCCACCATGTAGTTTTCCATTTCGACAAAACTGTAGATCCTATATGAGAAGTAACAGTGGTAGTATAATGTGCAACTGATATGTACGTAAAACTAAATGAGAGAATAGCGTAGTTTGTGTCGTGAATCACCTTCATAAGGGGTGCGCATCATTTCGCGGTCGACAGCTTTTGTCTCCGTGCCCTACCACCCTCATGTACTTATCACAATACTACCAGGTAAATAGGTAAAGGCATGCTAGTTATAGGCACGCGTGTATGAGAGTGGCGCGCGTTTGATCAGTGGGGGGTTAGAGAGGGGTTATCGATAAAAGTATCGATTATATTGTTCTTAATAAAACTCGTTAGTGCTTTTAGCGCAATGGCTTGGGCAGTTATTACCGAAGTTAAAGAACCTGTGGTGTGACCGCGCTGTAGGTTGCTGTTTGGATGGGTGACCATTCCGACCATATAAGTGACGTATAACACGATCCTCTCTGTGCTTTTGAAGGCACATTAAGCCGTTGGTCCCGGCTAACATCGGTTGATATTAGTCGTTAAGCCCATGAGGCCTACAGAGGTGGCTTGATAACATCTGATAGCAAGATTAGTCGCTTGTCTTGCAAACACCGCTGAACCCGCGTGTTGGAGTATGGCTTAAAGTACCTCATAGTTAAGGTAAGGCAGCGATGGCATTTTAAGATTAATCCATTAAATGAACCAGGTATCATGCAAGGTGCATGCTAACTGGTTCCATACTTGTAAATACTTGAATCTGAGTAATTGTATTACCATAATAAGACTATCGATAATCGAAAACATTTTAACGTGGACTCCTCCCCTCCCTACCAGCGAGGCGCTGGAGTGCACTTGATCCTGTCTGGTCTGATCCCACCTGAGACCTACTCCTGGATTTGCGCCTCGCGGCTATACCTAAACAATCCCCGGGACACATAATTGATATGCAAGGGGATGCAGGCATTGTACTTGTAGGTTAATTTGATGAAGCTATTATCAAGGCTAGGGGTTTTGCATTTGTCCGAAACCATTACGTAATTGAACTGAATTTAATTCAGTTTGGCCACATTAGGTACTATCGAGGTCACTGCCGCCTAACCAACTTAAGACCCACAATCGCTTGCACCTCGCCTTTTGTTTGATTAAAGTTTTTGTGTTGCGTGTGCAAGCGATTTTTGTTGAAAGTGAGCGCGAGAGACCTCAACCTAACATAATAAAATATGACTAAGTTACATAAGCAAAGAAAATATCTAATAGGAATGATAGTCCTTTGTGAATCGAATAAATAGATACAGTAGTTGTTTAATCTGTCTATTTGTAGTGTATTTCTTTTGTGCTAATAGACAAAGTAACTGCTTATATCTCTTGCAAATCTAACACGGTAAACTAATAATTATTTATCGCCAGCGCATACGATAATAAAGTATAATTAATTTGTTGTTAGCGTCGATTCATACAATGAAAATTAATGAAGAGCTTAATATGAGTTCATGAATATCAAACAAAGGGTAAATTGAACTAAAGCCAGTGACTCTAGATTCCAAATGAACTTTGCTTATAAAATATATGTATCTATACTATCTACCTTACTTACTACGATATAGTTGAACAGTTTGTTCGAACGCGCTTGTTTCAGGAACTACTAGACCGATTAGAAAAAAGTAGTTTAGCGTTGAATAGCTTATTTTTCGTGATAAGCTTTCACGATACGATCTACAGGAACAGAGTACAACCAAAACGCGCGGAAATAGTCGCGGTGATTTGAAACTAATAAAATTAAGGACTCCCAAAAACCGTTTAAATAAAGGCCCATATCCTGACGTTTTCTGAGCTCTAGCTAGACAAGTGGCAAGCCTAATGCTAGCGAGAACGCTTAAAATTTTTATGTCTTATGACATGGACATATTATGTCTTGTCTAACTGCCTCGGTGGCGCAGCGGTGAGAGGGTCGCATTTTAAAGCGACGCACAGTGGATCGACGCCATACTAGCAAAGGGACATAGGCAACTTAAATATACAAGTTTCAGTTTTTGAAAAACAAATCATTCCATCGTATACGCCTACTTATAAGCTGTAAAAAAGATAAGTAGCATTTTCTTATTAGAAACTTATTTTGAGAGCTATGGCACCAAACGTGATTTATTTGTATGGGAAATGGCATAAAAAATAGTGTTGCTTCCGATTTTCTTCGTGTTTCGATTTGATTTTTGTATATGTTATTTAGGCATACATTTGCTACATTTTCTCCAAACAATCATGGTGCGCCACACGCACCCCTTAAGAGGTAGGGGTCCACTTACTTGACAGCAAAAATAACTTTGTTTTTCATAGTATTTGTATGAAAGACAAAGTTATATTTGCGGTTGTTCAAATTTTTTTAATTGACAAAAATACCGGTTAAGAGGTACAAGCGTTGACTGATGTTTTCCTTCTTATCGACCAATTGATTCATAAGTTATTATTTCGACATATTTTATCTCCAAATCTCATTTCTGATATGAGAAATGAGATTTGGAGTGACAATGGTGACTTACTGATAAATGGTCAGGCCATAAATCATCGGTGCACTGATAAAATACTACCAGCAAGCGTTTTACCACGGTCTTAGTGCACCCAATATTTGGAAACAATTGTGTTGCTAACCACAAAACTATAGATTTAGTACAGAAAAAACCGGCCAAGTGCGAGTCGGATTCGCTCACTGAGGGTTCCGTACCAACTTTTAGGGCTTGCTTGACAGCAATAATAACTTTGTTTTCATAGTATTTGTATGAAGGACAAAGTAATATTTTGCGGTTGTTGACATTGTGTTATTGGTCATAAACTATGGTTAAAGATTATTTATTTCTCAATCGAAAATACATTTCACTTACGAGAAACTTAAAAAATTACAATTTTACATAATTTTTCTGAGCGACGTGAGCTTCTAAAAAATAATACAACAAATGTCGGTATCTGAAAAAAAAAACAAAACAGTCGGATCGCGAGTTACTGCGAGCGATAACTATGTAACATGGATGCGCTAATACTGGATGTGGCACCGCTGGCATTCATATGGCAGGTATGTGGCATAATTAAAGTTTTCTCAGCTTTTAGGTTATCAATTTTTTATGTAGTAATGAACAGAATATTTTGTTAGTGAAGTATATGTAAACAGTATAAATTATGTATGTACATCTTATATTATATATTTTTTTATTTTTAACTGAAAAATTGGTAATAGTCATTTAGTATTCTAGTTATTTGTTTTGAGCTTGATGTTAATGTTATTTAGTTATGTGAGATTAATATAGAATTTAAATTTTGTTTTGATTTAAGATGAAAGATTTTAGTTGTTTTTTGAAGTTTGCCATACATTCCGTTGTTTTTATACTATTTGGTATTTTATTGTATAATTTTACACCATCGTGTTCGATGTTCTTTTTTCCATAATTAGTTCTATATTTTTGGGTAACTAGATTATTTGCGTTACGCAGTCGCATTTTCTGTACTTTAGCTTTTTGTATGAAGTTAATATTCGTATTTATGTCATTTTTAAGTATTTTATTTATGAGTATGCATGTATTATATATGTATGTTTGTCTTATATTCATTATGCCGGTTTCATTATATATTTTTTCGGAAGATGTAAGGTAATGATAGTTAAATAAAATTTTGATTAATTTATTTTGCGCGGTTTGTAATAACTTTAGATTGCTTTTAGATGCAGTACCCCAAATTTCAATTAAATAGTCCAAATGTGGTTTTATCAAAGAGTTGTATATTAAATATCGCACTTGCCTAGGCAAACATCTGTTAAAACTATGGAGTGCCCCAGTTAATGATATTAATTTCGAATGTATTTTTGCAATATGATGTTTCCAGTTAAGTTGTTGATCCAAAATGATTCCTAAGTACTTTTCTTTGAAATTTCTTTTAATTATCTGATTATTTATTTTAATTTGAAAATTATCATTAATCTTTTTGTTTTTAGCATGGAAAACTACGTAATGAGTTTTATTTGTATTCAGTGTAAGTAGATTGTATTTGAACCACTCCCCCAACTTGTCCAGATCACTTTGAACTTGAGGCAAGATAGCTTGTACCGAATGACCAAAGTAAAATACACTAGTGTCGTCAGCGTACAGTGTGATGTCCCCTTTTAGCCCGATCTGGTAAATATCATTTATGTAAATTAGAAATAATAGTGGTCCTAAGATCGAGCCTTGTGGGACTCCACACGCAATAGCTTTAGAGCTGCTTTGGTTTTCACCTATCTTAACCATCTGTTTTCGATTTAGTAAATAGGAATTCAGTATTTTATATGCTTTTCCTTTGATGCCAATGGCAAATACTTTTTCCATTAGTATTAAACTAACAGTTCTATCTCGTTTAAACCAATTTTCGTCTAAGGTATTTGTAAAGATATACGTTATGTATTTTGTTCAAAATTTTCACTTGCTGAGTTCAAAAGTTAGAGGGTGGACGCGCATTTTATAACACTTTGGAAGCGTCTATCTTACAAATGTTTGACTATTAGAAAAAACAGTTTAAGGAACCTCTCCTCTCACCTGTCATTTTAAAAGACCTATCCACAGAATTTGAGAAAGAGGTAAAATGCGCAAGAGCGTCTTCTCGTCTTAATTACCTCAGTGTCTGAAGACGAAAGTCTTCAACCAGTGTGTGTTACCAGTGATGACATACGTATCCGAAACGTGGTCTCTAACTATGGGCATCATAAAGAAGCTCAAAATCACACAACGAGCGATGAAGAGGGCTATGCAGAAACGAGGAGATATACATAGCATAGCATATACATAGCATAGACATAGCCCTGCGAATCAGTAAGCTCAAGTGGCAGTGGGCAGGGCACATAGGGCGTAGAACTGATGGCCGTTGGTGCAGAAAAGTCCTAGATTGGAGATCCTTCGACTAAAGGCGCAGCGTAGGACGTCCGCCGACAAGATGGACAGACGACCTTGTAAAGATCGCAGGATCGAACTGGATGCAGACCGACTCGACCGCAGTGGATGTCCTTCGGCTGATAATGATGATGATGATGATGATGATCGACAGACTAATGTCTAGGACACGCTTAGGTTTAAGCAAAAAAAAATATATTTTGTTTTAGTTCCATGTATGGGAGCCACATTTATTGATAGGAAGATTAGTTTGTAGAACACATTTATTTCACTGTCTTGTCTTTGCATAAGACCAGGAAGGTTTTCATGATGATGATGATGATGATATGACACACTGTTAACTAACACAATCGTTTCCAGAGATAGGTACAGTAAAAAAGAACCTGGGAATCTTTTATCAGTGCACCGATGATTTACCTCTATGGTCTGACCATTTTATCAGTGTCACCATTGAAGTCGAAATAATAACTTATGAATCAATTTGTTCACAAGAAGGAAAACATCAGTCAACGCTTATAGAACCGGTATTTTTGTCAATTAACACAATTTGAACAACCGCAAATATAACTTTGTCTTTCATACAAATACTATGAAAAACAAAGTTATTTTTGCTGTCAAGTAAGTGGACCCCTACCTCTTAAGGGGTGCGTGTGGCGCACCATGTTTGTTTGGAGAAAATGTAGCAAATGTATGCCTAAATAACATATAAAAAAATCAAATCGAAACACGAAGAAAATCGGAAGCAACACTATTTTTTATGCCATTTCCCATACAAATAAATCACGTTTGGTGCCATAGCTCTCAAAATAAGTTTCTAATAAGAAAATGCTACTTATCTTTTTTACAGCTTATAAGTAGGCGTATACGATGGAATGATTTGTTTTTCAAAAACTGAAACTTGTATATTTAAGTTGCCTATGTCCCTTTGCTAGTATGGCGTCGATCCACTGTGCGACGGCTGCGCCGGAGGTCCCAGGTTCAATTCCCGGGTCGGGCCAAAAAATATGTACCGGAGTTTTTCTGTTTAGAAATTCTCAGGGTAGCCCGGAGTTTGGAAGTTGGCGGTGTTTCACCCCCGTGCCTCGGAAAGCACGTTAAGCCGTTGGTCCTGCGCCTGATCTCTCTCCGGTCGTGTCAGATTGCTGTACCATCGGGCTATGAGAGTGAAAGGAATAGAGAGTGCACCTGTGTTTGCGCACACACTTGTGCACTATAATATGTCCCGCGCAGTCGGTTGGTCGTTGTGACTGGCCACCGTAGTCGAAATCGGCTAGGGGGACTATTATGTCTTGTCATTTCCAGCTATTTTCCATTTTATTGGGTCAATGCCAAGATTTGAAACTCTCAGAGATGACCTTTCATTGCCAGGCAATTTTTGGTTTGTGATAAAAATAAACATCTGAAAAGCAAGCAAGTATATAGTATAGCAAAAAAAGCAAGTATTTCAAGACGAAAAATCCTAATCTCCTTTGAACGAAATCAATATCATTTCAAATGGCCACAATATCTTATATCTAACATGAAAGATCGTATTTCTGAACGAAATGATAAGAGAATGGGCGAACGTTTTACGAAACATCATTTACCTAATTGCCTTTTTAGAGATCTTGTCGTTAATCTTCAAAGGAGAACTGTAATCGTGGGCACAGTGTAAATATACTACATTCAGTAACCTCTAGCAGATTAATAACATAAACTTTATTTAATTAAAACTATTTTATACTATTTTCTAGGTAAATACGCGCGCGCAAACACACACACTTACGTCGTGTTTTGTTCTGTACGTTAAACAGTATTAAAAGTATGGACTTTTGATATTGAAAGTATACACTTTGATGAGTCATAGCACTTCCAAGGAAGACTACCACTGCATTGCTACAACTTTTGTCTGGAATAAATAATTTTTCATTATCATTTTTCCTTAAATTTTAGTTCAATCTCGACCCCATTTACTTTGTCTTCATTATTATATTAATTTGTTTATTTATTTAACGTCTAGTAGATATTCGACCTCGTACCTGATGGTAGGTGTTATCTGGTTAGTAGGTACTTTTTTTTGTTTCCTTAGGGAAAACTTCGGTAGTTACTGTTTTTCATTCCCTAGCTGCACGCATTAATTCGGAGTCAGCAAAGCGCTTTGTACGAGCTGGATGTCAACAGTATAGGTATGGTACGCTAGCCTACGTCTGCTTCCCTGTTTCTTTCTTTTTTGCAATAATAATAATGTTCTCCTACCAGGCCCCTTGGCCTGCGTCCTTACGCAGGAGATATTATAGTGCCCAGATAAGTGCGCAATACACAAGTGTACTTTGATCCTTCACTCAAATTATTTCGGTGAGTCGGCAGATCCGACATGACCGATGAGAGATCAGACGTAGGACCAACGGCTTACGGCTTGCTTTCCGTGGCACAAAGGTGTCATCACCACCAACTACCTGACTCCAAGCTGTATCCGAGTATTTCCAAGACAGAAAAACCCAGACACAAATTACGGCCCTTGAACCGGGATTTGAAACCAGGACCTCGTGGGCAGTCGAGTTTTAAATAATCATAATCATAAATCATAATCATAAAAATCTTTATTGTTTTTTAAAAAAAATATGTAACTTATTCATGTATCTGTCAACGTCAACGTCATCATTAAATGACGAATCATTAAGCTTAGGGTAGGTGAAGGATAAATGGGGATTCGCTTCAATATATATAAAGATAAACCATGTCGAGCTAGTTCACAATAAATCGACAGATTACAATCTACCTTATTTAAAACCTTAACATTGTAATCTCGCGGATTTTACAATATTACGGTGACATATCCATCTAAAAGTATAAACAAAGTCGTTCCAAACTAGTCTATTAGCCTTATTGAAAGTGACCTACGTAAACCTACTGAACGACGTATATCATATGCTAAAATGTGAGCTTTATTTAGAACTTTTCTTTTTGCAATAACGTTACAAGTTAAATAAAGGAAAATTGCTCGCAAAGTTTTCGGTCTGTGATCTTTAGTAGAAAAAATAAAGTACAAAATCTTAGGAGCTTCAGAATTACCAATCCAGTTAGTTTAGTGGGGAATGGATAAAGAAATGAAAATGTTTCTTTTTTAAAAATAGAATACAGACAAAATGGAGGATTGGAGTCGTTTTATTTTCATGTTTGATGAAAAGATTATTTTTTCATGATTTAAGAAGGTGCTTTGAAAGTCATATTTAGTTCAACTCTAGTGAACTTTAGTCACCTCCTCATGGAGATCTAGATCTAGGGTGCATTGTCAGATGATATAAGCGTCAGATGATAAAAAGTGATGATTATAAAGATTCTGTAGCTACTGAGCCTTATAGTCGGCGTGTTTTAAACTGAATCCTGTCAGTGTCATGTCTATCTCGCTTGCACTTATAGATAAAGAGGCGCGATGTATATTTATATCTCTATTGACATAACGGCCCCAAGAATTAGTTGATAACTGAGTTTAAGTATTTTTTTTTAGAATTTATGTTATTGCAGAAGTTTATGTAGGTTTATTTGTTAGTATAAATATTAGTTCATTGTTGCTTTTTATTTCTTTATAGCGGACCCAGCTTTCGCCACCGGCCCCATCCCATCCCAGCCCCATTCTTATATATATTTTTTCTTTCATAAGAAACTTTTCCTGATAAAACGAACAAAACAAAAAAAGAATTAGCGAAATCGGTCCAGCCGTTCAGGCGTGATGCCGTGACCAAGGGAAATAGGGATTAA
The DNA here is from genome assembly GCA_963584085.1 of Pyrausta aurata. Classification (NCBI taxonomy): domain Eukaryota; kingdom Metazoa; phylum Arthropoda; class Insecta; order Lepidoptera; family Crambidae; genus Pyrausta; species Pyrausta aurata. The sequence continues at coordinate 11,853,201 of OY757270.1, read as the reverse complement.
TTTTTATATATATAGATTTCTGTTTATTATTTTCGCTGCACCCATTGACATCTTTCGGCATGACCGAAAGGTTTGACTGGCAGATAATGCTTTTAGCATTAATACCACCTTTTTACACCATGATATGCGCAATAAAGTCTTTAAACTAATAAAATAGCGCACTGACTATAGCATTTAAAATCCAAAATGGAGGGTTAAATAACCTATGTGGTTTGAAAAACTGAAGAGTCAAAAGATCTGAGCGGAACTCCGTGTAATTGAAATGCGTTGGCGTGTTGTCTGTATCAAAATAGGGTAATATCGATAAATTATCGAAAGGATGGATGGAAGGTAGGAGGGACATTGGAAAACTTAAAGTAGGTTCATTGTCCTAATTTGAAAAAAAGTGTAATTTGTTCACGGGTAAAGCTTCATTGAAGAAGATGGCATTCGTAAGTACCTAGGAATATATTTATTGGAGTAAAGAGTATTATTATATCTTAAAGTCGGTAACATCTCTATGCCGTCATGTCACATCCTGTAGCATAGAAAAATAAAGTTTTTGCCTAAAATCGAGTTAATTTTATCGTTCTTTTTATTGCCTCTTTAATCAATTTTGTTTGCGCTTTGGAAGTTTTGTTAAATGTTTATTTTATACATTATCTTCATTATCCTATAATTGCATAAAAATATAAGAAAATGTGATCGTCTCATTTACACTATTTACTATTATTTTTACATCGATAGCTAAGCTATATAAAATGACACCTCACTACTGGTGTCTGCCTCCAGGCATCGAACTTGTGCAATACTGAGCCGACGTTCTAACGAGTGTGCCTGACAGATGCACTTACAAATCAATACTATTACCTAAATCGATCGTTTTCGCATTGTAATCGCTATAACAGTGCGTAGAGAGAGATACGATGTATATTTTTATCTCTGTTGTCGCTTGCACTTATCGATAAAGAGGCGCGATGTATATTTCTATCTCTATTGTCGCTTGCACTTATTGATAAAGAGGTGCGAAGTATATTTCTATCTCTATTGTCGCTTGCACATATCGATATTGCAATAAGTATGACATGACTCATAAGTTATTATTCGCGTTTAGACCCGTCATATTATGTTACATATGGATCTCCTGCACCTTGACTAGCTGACTCGCCAAATTGGTTTTGCGATCCAACTTAAGAAAAAATAAAAAGTATTTCTTTCTCTCTCACTCATTACGAACGCAAAGGAGTCATTTTTTTCTTGTATGATGACCCCAGTAGGTAGGATGGGCCCACCCATAATTTGTAACGTCTAGTAATGAAACATATATTAAATTGTTCCTTATAATGTCTTAAAAACATTAACCATATTAGTTTTTCGTTATCTAACGTGAATATTTGAAAATTCATCATAACTTAAATCCACACACGTTGACGCACATTTTAAGTCGTTTCTGAAAATCACAGTCGTTGAAATCTCACTGCACAGTTACACAATAACGGTTAAGTGGAATGGAGGCCGTACATGATGCTTTTTGCTTCTATTTTTCGTTAAAAATCCGGAGAAAACAAACACTCAATTCAAAACAAACCAAAACAAACGGAAGGTGACGGAAAGCCAAACGCCAAACTGTCAATGTCAGTGATAACTGTCAGAGTTGCTATCCGTTCCACGGCTTTACTAGATAAACATTTCATGCAAAAATCTTAAAAAAACAATTAAAATAATTTATACAGAGATTTCAATTGTTTAAAATAAATAAAAGTAAAAAAAACGTGATCTAAACAAAATCACGTACTTGAAATAATTGATATTGTTTTTATATTGACCAGCCCGTCGTTCCTTTACACGTATTTGTAAAGGAGGAATGGCGTGATGAAAAATAGTCAACACAACGCATCTTTTAATTTTTTTTTTTTTTTTTTTTTTTTATTATTCCGGTTTCATTTAAACGTTATCTTTCGTCTAATTGTCTAAAAAAATAAGTTATTAATTTAGGGTGTAATGTCATTATTAGACGCTACATGTTGCTACTGGGCCCAAAAAAAAAATGTCTCCTTTAATAAAATAAATTTATTTAACAGGAAACATACTGACTTACGCTTGGCCAAAGCATCAGTATGCTAGTCACACAGTAAAAATAGTCAAATCTAATCCCTTCAAAAGCAGAACAGTTAACTGTCGTAGCAAGATCGTAATACACACCAAGCAACACAATGACAATCGCTTATTATGTTACGTGATACCTCTGTTGAGCCTTTAATGCCTCGGGGTAGCAATTTCTAGACAATCTTAGTTTGGTGAGAGGTGTTTGAAGGACTTACAATAGAGGTATAGCCGAGATTTCTAAGTTAAGTGCAAGCTGAAATCGACAACTTGACGTGTGTCGACGTGTCAAGGAGACCGGTGTATTTGTAAATATAGGGACCACTTACCCACAGTCCGTTAGGTAACTCTGGGTTAAATTCTTATTTATCTATTTTATGTCTATTAGCAGAGACAAAAGGGATAATAATTTTATGGCAGAGACAGAATGATGCAGTGACTTTTTAACCTCGATATAGGGCATGTTTCACAATCTACAAAAAACACTAACTAACAAATAATTTAAATAAAAAACGTCATTTTGTTTAATGTATCTCGTAGATAGCAATGACCAGAACTTACTAAGGAATTGAATAAATTGTGTAACAGGCCGTAACTTAAAAAAAAAACATAGTAAGAACAATACTAAATTTGAAAAAAAAAACATTTTTTTTATATCTATTCCTGTAGAACCAAAAAATTCGAATTTGTAGTCACAAATAGATGACATACTGTATTTTTGTAAAAAACATTCTCGCTGTAACTTAAAACATGCGAATACACCCAAACGCACTCCGCAACACGTTTTTGAGTCAGAGAGCCTACTATAAAATCCAAAATCTGTCAAAACGATCATTGTTTCGCGGATCCAAAGCATTTTTACTACGAAGCACATCGAATCCTGAAAGCTATATATAGATAGATAACTCTTTATTGCACATCACAAAATCAGTCTACAGTAAAAAAAAAAAATACAGAACAATTTTCTGTCTTATGGCTAAAAGCGACCTTTTCCAGACAACCTTTGGCTAAAAGAATAACAATAATCGTACTAACGGATTTCGTTTCTCGTGGTAGGCCTCCAGATGATGTTCCACCTGCAGGGGAGGACGGGGTTCATCCGAACCGGATCCCTTTGACCCGCGAACCGAGACGGTACAAACAGACAAGCTTTTTGGATGTAGAGATACTTTTGCCGGTGTTCAGAATACAATAAAAATAACGATGTTTGTAAAAATAGATGCAGAAGTTTTGAACACTGCCTTTAAACTGAAATAATGGACGTCCTACAGCTTTTTAGCCCTTGATCTTGATCGCGATCAACTTCTGAACTCCGTTTTAGCTGTCACTCTGTCAAAGTGGCATAGCTGTGATAGTAATGACAGCTTTTATGCGGGTCCGTAGCCGAAAAGCAATAGCTTAACGCGTTCCGGGACAGTGAACGCCTACAGGCGTGAAAACAATAAAACATCTATTGTGTCTGGAATAGTGCCCCGGAACGTGTCTGGGTGAAATGGTCATTCAAAAAGTCATTCTGACAATTGGTTAAGGCATTTTTTCTCCAATACAAGCACGCACGAAATTTAACTATAAGTTGAGTTAACTATCGATCACGCAACTGGGCCTTAATGATGCAAACATCGTTCACATGCGCGATATTGTGGCGTTATATACATATGGTGCGTCGCTTTTTTTATCGCACAAAAAATAAGTATTATAAAAAGAGTGGCGGGGGTGGTCGATGGAAAACGACTTCAATAAGCTTCGGTAGCCGTTTATTAGACAATCCGGACGATTACAGAGTTGAGACCGAGCACAGCAGCGAGCTTTCGATTCAGTCGACCTCCGAGAAGATGCAGCCAAACGTGCAGCTGGCTACAAGTGGTACCGCCGACGGCTTCAACTAACTGTCTCAGCTGATGTGGGAACAGTAGTTTGCACCGTTAGACGGGGTCTACGTTGAACATAGGACAAAAAGTAATAATTAGACGAAAGGTATTAAGTACACGAAGATACGATACCATAACTCAACAACAAGTTCCTGGTAATGTTGTGAATATTTCAAGGAATGTCAATAACCACTGTTCCTGGAAAATTACGTGCATAAACAATAATAATATTATAATGATGTATATTTGATCTCTGACTTCCAGGAATTTTGTGCTATATTGCTGAAAATTACTTCTGAAGCGTACAGTTTCAAATTAATTTCCGGCGTAACACAACCTGTGTTTTAAGGTTGTACCTAGTACCTTCACAATAATATATCCCACTTGAATACTTTGTATATAAATGTTACGTTCTGTTTGTACCCTTTGAAATTAATTTGAATGTACCCTTAGTTCACATTATCACATGAACCAAACTTGCTAAGGTTTTAATTAAGCATTAAAGCATACAGACAAAAGTCATACCCTTTACACACTACGACTTTTAGCAGCGATGCAAATGCATCTTGCATGCGATGTAGCATCGATGCAGTCGCAAAATGTCAACCTTTACACACTGCGCTACTTTTCTACAGCGACGCAGTCGTGATGGTAATGCGCGTTATTGTCGATGCAATCGCGATGCAGGAGCTTGACATTGACAAATTATGTACTGAATATTGGCGACTTCATGGATACTACGCGCGTTAGCATCGCGTTGGCTGATAATGATAAGCATGAAAACATAACGAATCTGTCTGTCTGGTAGTTAAACAGACATATTGTTACTATTAGTTGAACATACATAAAGTTCTAAAAACGTATCAACGCAATAAGCACTCAAAATTAAAGCCACGTTTCCGAGATGTCTTGTGCAAACTGAATAAAAGCGGTCCCAGGTTAAACGTAGTAACTTCTAGTAACACTTAGCAAGTTCTGAAGATTGTACTTGTGCCAGTTGAATCCAATTTTGTTGGCAACAGGAATTCCTGGGAGCGTTGTAACATAATAAGTCAAATGGCTCATCATTTGCACACTTTCTCTAATAACGAAACAGAGAACATTACTTGAATTGTCTATAGAATGAAAGGGTTTTGATTACACACTGTAAATACAGTAGGGTTACCTACGTAGTATGTTTTAGCAAACGAATGATCTGAATAGTTAGGTATTTGTTAAAATATTTCCCTCGGATTTTGAATGAGCTATCTCGCAACCTTGTTAAGGTGACGCAGCCTACGCGTTAAGCGCGCCCGGATAGTAAGGCACAGGGTTCGATTCCTAGTCTGACAAGGGTCCTGGTAGTCTTTTTACTAGTGCATTTTATAGTTAGGTACTGATTTGTTTAATAAGCCTTAGTAATTTTTATTTAGATTATATTATATTTCGGTAATGCGGACGGAGTATGCGAAGCACACCACATTTACAAACACTATTACGAGTTTGTACGATAATTTACAAAAAAGATTGGAGCGTTCAACGTTGGAGCTTTCATATAGATTTGTATTTTGGCACCTAAATAGTTTCGTTTGTTATTGTGTAAAAAAAAGGTTCATATCAAACAAACTTGATATCGACCAAACAACGGCTCAGATCAACCATAAATTCGCGTGGCAAAAAGCAAGAAAAACAAAAAAAACATTTTGATCCGTTACACAAGGTGAAAATTATTTTTAGCGGCAATCGTTTATCAAAAGCGCCACTCACGGCGGTAATGTTCCGAAAAAATAATATAACACGTTGAACTCACCCGATTATTTATATTGGAAATTGGGCCGGAGTTTTCCGAGCGCTTTTTGCGCTTAAGCTCGCGTCATTTCAGGCTGGAATATACGGTGGATTTTGACGTAGTGTATGTAGCGGTTTATTTTACGCAACATTTTATGTGTTTTTTTCAATATCTTTTACTTTTTTTTAGTGTAGGTTACCATTTATAACGACTCTGCTATAACTTTAAAATGACTTTAGCGATGTCAAATTTTTCAAAGTTTACACAAACCTAAGTTGAAATAAAATATTAGAAATGTTGAAATAGTGATTGTTTTAGTTACAACATAACCCTCAGAAAAATAATGTTAATGATGAATATTCAATTTAGCATCTAGCTACAGTAAAATATTAATGCACACTATTCTATCACGGTATCACCGAATCAAATCTCTTCGGGCCAGTCGATACAGTTTATTTATTGAGTATCCAATAAATATTTTATATTGACCGCGCTCGCCGCACTCGGTAAAAAACTCATTGTAATGGACATCATATTGCTATCGATTCCGATGTTAATGCCATGTAGCCTTTGTGTTCTGCTGAAAGCGAGCAGAAGCGATAGCGGCTATTTTAATTGATACAAATGAATAAAAAGCTTTTGATTTTACCTCAAAATCCGTCGTCATCATAATTAACAGACGCAGGACCTCCTCTGCTGAACATATAATATAGGTCTTACCCATGATTTGCCACAGCTATGAGTCGAAAGCGGCCACTGCACCCAGTGTAAGTATAGAAAGAAGGAAAGAAAACTTTGTTTTTTTAATCTATTTTTTAATTTGTATGTTCACCTGTCCTTAAAACGTTGGAAAAACTACGCTACTGTTACTTTTTCTGCAATGTTCTTCCATGCCAATAATCTTTCAAAAATCAATTGCAGAAGGCATATCATACAATAAAAAGAACCCTATTAATTTAAGAATCCAGCTTAAAAAAGCCTTGAAATAATCTCACAAACAACTCTGGATCCAATAAAAGACAAGATTAATACCAGCGTTCCGCTATCGCTTGTGTTTGCCCACCTTCGACTCTATTCTAGGCATGAAGGCAGTATTGCCCTCACGTGCATGCCGACCGGCAAATCGCTTCAAATCGCAATGACCATCCACTTACTGATATACTTGTTTTAAGACCTCCAGCTGTTGTCGAGGTAGATATTTTTAAAAAGCGTAGCCCATATAAACAAATAGTAAAATCTTCTTAAAGCTATAAAAAAAGTATGACATAAACGACTGCTGAAGAGGTATGAGAGAAAACTTTATTGTTTAACTAGCGGTCCCAGCGAATTTTGTTTCGCCCCGGCCCCGTTGAACGGGATAAAAAGGATCCTATGTCCTTCTCCTGGTTCTAAGCTACCTCCCCACCGTTTCGCCCCGGCCCCATCCCACCCCAGCCCCAGCCCCGTCTAACGGGATAAAAAGTATCCTATGTCCTTTTCCCGGCTCTAAACTATCTCCCTGCCAATTTTCAGCTAAATCGGTTCAGCCGTTCTTGAGTTATAAGTGGTGTAACTAACACGACTTTCTTTTATATATATAGATAGATAAGAGATACCTACCTACCTCTATCCAATTAGTAGTAGTTAACCATTGCAGTTATTATGTTAATTATAGAGAAAATGACAATATTCAGCAGTGGTTGTATTCGTATATACTTATTACACAGAGTTTAACAAGCGTTTGTCTGCCTTTCTGCGACAAAACAAATTCGCATTTTTTAATGTTGCTTTTAATGTAGTCATAAGTACACATAGCCATGAAGAAAGTTTATAGGTATAACGTAAAGGAACTTATTTTCTTCCTTATGAAGCTCTATAAAAATTAAAAAAAATGTACCTTTAAAGGTTTGAAGGTAGTAGTTACTTTCTTGAACCTGACGCCCGTTACGTTTCATCGGGTAGCCAGTGCCCAAATTTCCCCGGAGGCGTCGGGAAAATTCCAAATAATTGGCAGTGGCCTGTACCAGGTAATGAGAAGTAAATAAGCTGGCACACGTTCATATTTAACTTGACATCGGCAGCGGAATTAAGTGCAAAGAAACGCTGTATTGTAACGTTAATTAATGGTGTTAAAATAGGGTATTTAATTATTGAATATTTGTCCGGTCTTTTTATCATAAGCTCTAGCAAAACGTCTGGGACTAGTTTATTTGACACTTTTTGCATGGGCTAAAAGAAAACGAAACGTAACTTGTTTATGAATCTATTTTATGTATAGAGGCTGTAGCCTGTAATAGGAGCAAAAACCAGTGACCAGTAATCAATATCAAATGGTTTTTATTTATCATAATGAATAATACATTTATTGTTATTTTCTAACAAAATAATTCGAACTAGAAAGGTATGAAACAAACAAACAAATGAGTTGTTGTTGTTGTTATAACTTTGGATTACTACGAGTATATCTCGTTAAAGAATTTTTGAGCACTAAGACCAGATAATACTCTGTAAAATCATTGATTAATTTTTTTGCTCCTATTACAGGTCACACGCTGTATAAATACCGTATGTATGTAATAAATAGTACCTATGTATGTTTTCCAAATAAGTATATGAAAGTTTTAAATATTTTAGGTATGTGATAAGTAGTATGTGTGCTTTTCATTATTTTAAATACCCGTATGTAAATTGTTAACGTAACGCTCTTTATTTTGTTCCCTTTTTACATTATTTGCGCCGCCGTATTAATCTATTATTGAATGCTTTTAGCATTAAGTCCATCTTAAGGAGCGTTTGTTTGTGCATGAAGTTTTAAAAAATAAACAAACATTGTAGTTAACATGTGGATTTGAAAGATTTAAATAGTGTTTGAAAAGAAATAATCTGTCATTGCATTGAGCTATGTTTTTTGTTTCCAATTTCAGACCTTTAGAAGTCTTATAGACAAAGCCAAAATGTAGAGGTTTGTAAGAAATCTGATTGATATGAAAGTGAAAACAAAACACACCAAAAGCGATAGTGATCTTGCGATGAGGGTCTGTCTCTGATATCTTCAAAACCCACGCTTAGTTTAGTGATAATGTCCCCATATTTATTCAACTGTTCATAATTATTCAAGGGACTCGAGGGCGAAGGTGAACATTTAAAGCTTTCTCTTACAAAAATCCATGTCGGCGAATAAAAACTCAAAAACATTTTTAGGTTGTTTTCAAATGTCGTTGCCCTGTCCTTTGAGGGAAGTACACTCGTATCAATAAAACTATGGCGACAGAAGCACGGTTACATGCACGTAAGTTGAACGTCAAAGCTGCCGCAATTTCGTGCCTCCAGAGTCTGTTTGTTTGTTTGTTTGCTTGCTAAGCATCGGATGGTAAACAGTCTCTAGCGTGATGTACAGTTTGCTGCATAAGCTGTTCCTACAATTGAATTTACGTTTTATGATTTTGAAGATGAAATTAAAGAGTAATAAATAGTCCCCCTAGCCAATTTCGACTACGGTGGCCAGTCACAACGACTAACCGACTGCGCGGGACATATTATAGTGCACAAGTGTGTGCGCAAACACAGTTGCATTCTCTATTCCTTTCATTCTCATAGCCCGATGGGACAGCAATCTGACACGACCGGAGAGAGATCAGGCGCAGGACCAACGGATATACGTGCTTTCCGAGGCACGGGGGTAAAACACCGCCAACTTCCAAACTCCGGGCTACTGTGAGTATTAATGACACCGAGGCAGTTAATTAAAGAGTAAATAGTTTTATCATTTTATAGCCGCATCCAACTTTACCATGACTTCCATGCTGCAAGTCTAGTTATATTTATTAAGTAATTCCGCCTCTCAATCCGTGTGTAAATAAATATTTAGTTAATTAAATGTGCGGGCAGTGCCAAGGTGCAGTGAATAAATAAAGCACTAATCGTAGTCTAAACTCAATTTCTTATACCAATAACAACTTGATAACGCATGATCAGGGTAAGTTATTTCACCTCAATTTTATTCATATTCTATATGGCGGACAATAATCGGCAGGATAAAGTCTGTTTATGCTTGCAAAATGTCGTGAACTCGTGACTTTCAAAAACAATACAACCAGTTATTTTCCATGTAGACTGTACATCGAGCGACAGATATTTACAAACTATTTCCATTCCTTTTAGACTTTAGACGTAACTAGCTTTATTTCCACATCAGTACGAGAAATTCGAGCTGTTTGAATTGTAGCTTTCTGTCGGAGTAAAAATATAATTTATCTTGCATCGGATGTTGCGGAAGATGAAATCACCAAGCAAAGTTGCATCTCAGAATTTTTACTGAGAAACTTAGTTCTGGGATGCATTTTTCATGAATAATTAAAATTGAGAGTTCGTTCCTTACAACAAAATAGGATAAGATTGTATTGATATTTTTATGAACGATTTCGCAGTTCTCATGTTCAAATCCAATTTGCACTCATTTTGTTTCCCAGAAATTAAGAGCCGAATACAAATATAATTATAAAATACGTATGAGTGCAGAAGCCTCAAATAGACAAATCATAATAATACTTCGAAGTCTCCACACCATGTGATAGGGTCAATCAGAACACTGAGTCAGTAATCCGTGTAAATTCTGAACAACAAAGTAGATCTGTTGAACAAAAATCCGTCAGGGGAATCAACTGAATAAGCTGAAATGAAATATTTACCCGATATTGTTCTTATTTTCAGCTCTCCTTAGTACCTATATTTAATTGCTTGGTTGCAATTACTTGCCACTCAGTACGATTAAAGTAAAAAATACGCTATCCGTCTTACAAAGTAGTACCTCAAAAGCAAAGTGCTTCTCGCTGAAATTATCCAGACTGTTTAAAGAGACAAGCTCAAATGTAACATCTAATCTAGCTACTACAAGTATAATTTAATGCTCTGTGATCCTGACCTTTCATTGACCTTCAAATTGAAGGCAGAGTGAAACAAAAGAAAGTTTGAAGTCATTCACTTCAAAACTTTGCCGGCTATTAGCGTGTCAATCACAAAAGCGAACCGCCGCCGATGTGTCATCAAACATGTATAAATGGAAAGCTCATCGCAGTTACACTCAGACGCGTATATACAAATGCTACTTCTGTACGACCCCGACGGCTGCAACGAATTTGATTAGCATTTCCTGCACTTTTCTGATGATAAACACCCGTACATGCTGCTCCAAAACTTCTCTAAAGGTGACATAATGCGGTTTATGTCAAGGTTAATATGCATAAGATGAACTTAATAACCTCATACTATTCGTCAAACTCGCAAATATGTATTGGCATAGGATTATGTACTTGAATCAAAATAGTGACTTAAAAAAGCTAAAGCGATACGTCTCTATAAGCAATTATTGCTATCAATCGCACATAGTATGATTTACAACGATATTACTTGTGTGTTGTAAGAAAAGGTTAGATAATGATAATCGAGTACATACCAGCCGTTGAGCAGGTTAATTTCTATATACGCCACCCGGGAGATAGTTCAGCGCGTGTATTATTCAGTGCCAATCGACCAGAATTACCGACTCTGTAGTGCTGTGTCTGTGTGTTTATAGCTTAAAGATTTGAATTGGAACACTGAAATAAATTTCTGCTTATTAACCTAAAATATGTTGGTATGATGTATGATTACTGATACTTCGACATAGTACCTATGTACCTTCTATTTTCATGAAAGCATGCAGGCTGATACCGGTAATAATCACTTTTAAGATCTATAGTATGTAACTTAGACTGCGTGAAAAAGAAAACCTCACCTACCTATTCAACGAACCATTTCCTTGAAGCGAAGAGTGAAGAATTTTAGAGAGTATTTATTTTAATACGTATAATAATGATTTCCATGTCTAGTATGTATGATACTTGTAATAATTGTAGATTATTAAGTTATATTTCTTTCTTATTCATCTTATTTTGAGATACTAGTTTAGTTTTTCAAGTCTAGGCGAATTGAGCCACAATACCGACTATCAAGTAATACATTTTCATACAATATTACGACCCGTGATCTGAAATGAGGCACTTGTCATCAACATTACATGACATATAATTGAACTTTGCCGAGCAGATAGCAAAAAATATTTCTTACAAAACTATTCTACCCAGATAAAAACAGTTGTTCTAATCTCATTGTTGCGGAGCGTAAAAATCACTTCCCGGTTGTGCCGTCGGATTTTTGCTAAAACACGGCACTTGTCACTATAAATTCTGTTGCTTATCCCGCTTAGCTAGCTAGCGGAATTTAATGAAGTTCAAAAAATCCTTGCACTAACAATACTGCTGGTGGCATAGTCAAAATAAATCGGTAAATAAGTGCTTTTGTCATTATAAGGAGGAAAAACCTGATTTAAATCGGGAGTCGGTTCAAAAAAATAATATTATAAATTGCATTTGTATAAAAAGATACTGTGTCTGGTGACAAGAAACTTCCATGCAAAACAAGTGTAATTTATAGTCAGTATATTAGATAGTATAGGAAACTTCTTCTAATCATTTTGAACGCACACAAATCATTGCTATTTTCCATTCTTTAGCAAAAAATGTACTTGGCATAAAATAAGAGTAATACTTAGTTCATTAAGCCTAGTCAGAGGCCCTATGGGCGGCTTGATAAAATCTGACAGCAAAGTTGGTCGCTTGCCTTGCAAACACCCCTCCGCCAATCCGCACTGAGCCCGCGTGGTAGAGTATAGCTCATACTACTTCATATTTGAGGTAAGGCCTTTGCCCAGCAGTGGGATGCTTATAGGCTAACTTTACTTAACTTTTTTTCTTAGTCTAAGTTGTTAAGTGCAATTTTATACATAGGTGTAAATGTAATTAAAAAACGTATTGCCTAAGGATGCCTGTAAATGCAATGATTTTTGTGTATTGACGCCGTGTCGGCCCTTTTAGGGAAATACACTTATTTAAACCAGTGTATTTTTACAATAAAATTCGCAGGTATTTCTAACTTTAAATCTGTTAAATGTTTTATTTTTGAGTAAACCGTTCAACCTGCCCTACGCCGGATCCGGAACAACAAAACGTCTCGCTAAATAAGCGAATAAAAATGGAGTAGAAAGTTAACTTTCTTGCAGCAGTAATTAAAAACTAAATGCGTTTTCACTAATAAAGCGCGCAAACTGCGCCGGGCCAATTTGCATGTGCAACCATCGGAATTGCCCGCACCAAGATTTCGGGGATCCGCAGGACCTAATTCAAAACCCTCCAAATAATCCTTTGTATATCCTAGATTTTCTAGAAAATATAACAGAAGTCCTCCCTATTATAACATGACGCTTGACCATCCTTATTATTCCTTGCCGTATCTTTTGTTTGCCCAAATGTCGCATAAAATATTATATCCATGGGCAACGGTGCTTATAAAAATATTAGTAATTTGTAGACTTATATTTATGTTCACACCGTTAATGTGATTGTTTATTGTCCTGAATAAAGTAAAAAAAAATACCTTCTCGTTTCATAATATTTTAACAGAGAACAGGTTATCTATTAAATGAATTTTACTCATAGATGACATGAGACCGTTGCGTACCTATTTACTGCTGAACGTGAAAAAGTCTGGCTGTTTTTCATCTAGGAGTTACTGATTAAATATTAAGCCTTAAAGTTTACAAGAATAAATAAGAATAACTTACACTAACGTCAATGTAGACGGCTATACCCTCTGCTACCTTTCATCTGCCCGCAGTGGAGTCCTGATTTCAAGTCCTAGAAAAGCATTGCATTTCAAATCAAAAACTAAATATTTTTTTATTTATTAATAACAAACAAGAAAAAATTAAAACTATCACATGCAACATAATAAAAAATAATAACTTTTATACCATCTTAATATGTAATGTGAATATAAATGATTTGATTTGATTTGATAAGACTACCGTATTCAAAAATGAAACTATTTCCTTTTGGTAATAATCGAGGTGATCGTAGCGCAATGATGGCAGCGCCTTTGGTAGTGGATACCAAAGTTAAGCAACTTACGGTGCGGTCGTGTTCAGATGGGTGACCGTTCCGACCATGTAAGTGACGTGTATCACGAGCAACTCCGTGCTTCGAAAGACACGTTAAGCAGTTGAACCCGGCTAATATCGGTGGATATTAGTCGTCAAGCCTAGTCAGTGGCCCTATGGGCTGCTTGATAAATTCTGACAGCGAGGTAGTCTCTTGCGTGCAAACGTGGTGGAGTTTGGTTCATACTACCTCATACTTGAGGTAAGCCTAGGTCTTTACCCAGCAGTGGGATGTTTACAGGCTAACTTTAGTTTAGCAATAGGTATTTTATTTCCTCAGTTAAACAGTAGATTTTAAAGAGCTCTTAACAGTCCGACACCAAGTAAGGTTTGACCAGCAATCACAGTTAGATATTATTCAGTGCTATGCAAACCCCTTCAAAAGGATCCAAACTCAAATGGTATTCAAGAGGTTTGATAGTTCCAAAACCTAACAATACTGAAAACTAGTTTTTAGCGTGAGTACAGGCACATCAGATTCAACATTTTCATAGGAAATTAACTCTTATAACAATGGCGTAAGAAACGATAGTATAGCATGACGTGCTGTTTGTTCGTAGCACGAAATGGAATCGTTCTGACATTCATTGTGGAAGAACAAGTTGGAACTAACAAAACGTTGCTTGTTTCCCGTAATGTTAGAGATTTGTTTTTGTTGGTGTACGTTATATGCCGTGATTATTATTAAATGTGGCCATTTGAACTTTGTTACTCAGGGTTTCTGTTTGGTACGTACTATTATTAGAATAATGATTGCAAGAAGTTTAGCTTTACTTGTAGGTAGAACTTACTTATTATGGATATTACCCTATGTACATACTGGATTTGAGTATACAAAAGAAATTAACTGATACCTGATTATTTCTAATGATTTCCTGCTGAAATCATCATTGACCAAATGATAAATAATTTCTGAGTGCCTAGTTTAAGTTTTTCCACTCACGTTAGATTGTGAGCGTTAGAATTTTGTATGAAAAAGTTACCCCTACCTCAACTTTTCTTTCTCATGAAAATGATTCAAAATTCTAACGCGCTGGCAATCGAACGAATTCGAATCGATCGTGCGTTGGAAGGTACATAGGAAACGTTAGGACCTATAACAATAATAACTATTTATGCAACACAAACATACCTTTGTAAAACTTAATAAAACCTATAATTACCTACCTGCATACCTTCAACTGCTGAGGTGTGCTTGATGGAGTTCAAACAATAAGTATTCCATATTGTTGAAAATAAACTTGAGCCACTTACTATTATCACAAAGAAAATGAATCATATTGTCTTTCTACTATAAAAAAAATATACAACAACTACACAGTCTACACATCACACAGAACTGTTGGAACACAAAACCGCCATTTGTAGAAAATAATAGTTTCCTACATATTATTCTAAATTCAAATCAGTTTCCGAACACCCCGAACAATGCTTACTAAACTCCGAACTCCATTTTGAACGAACCCTCATTCTAGTCCTATTTTTGAATTTAACAAATAAAACAATTTGCATTTACCGACTCCAGTCATAGGAATTATTAAAATGACATGTCATTTTTTAGGTTATGTTTTGTTTGTAAATTAGATTTTCAAGAATGTCATGTCATTATCTGAAAATGTTTTATTGTGGTTTTATTAACATACTGTAGTTATTCAAGTGCGTGCATTAACTTTTAATTTTTATTGGTGATTGCGTGTTTCTAATAATAAAGTTCAATGAGTTATGGTGGACACTTTTATCACAAAATATGGATGTTAATATCTATATTTTGTGCTTTTACTATGGTGAATCAGAAAACTATTCTAAGAGCAGTCGCTAACAAAATTATACGTGAGTAAAATAGAATAAATACTTTGATTAAAGTAAAATAGCGGAAGATAGGTGACGCGCCACTCGAAAGTGGACCGTTAAAATCAGGCCCCCGTCGCCTAATTGCCATTGGATTGCGTGCGCGGGTGACATTTTTAAGACGTGTGACGTAAGGAATGTGTAGTGCCATTTTTTAGCTGACAATTAGTATGAAATGCCGTATCTTCCGCTATTTTACTTTAATCAAAGAATAAATATCATACTTTATTATCATAAATATTTACTGTTTGTTTTTTAACATAGGTACTTTTTCACGATGTGTGTGTGTGTGTGTTTTTTACAGAATCTATTATGTGAAGGTTTATTAAATAAGGCATGCTTTGGAAAGTAATATGCTTATTAGATACTAAGAGGCTGTTTCACCGTCGACAAAATAAGCACTAACAGGTAGATACCTTACTGCTGTCTCCTAGATAGCAGATAGCAGTAACTAGAACTTATTAAACGTATTGTGAAACAGGTCGTAAATGTTGCATATATTTTTTAACTTTTAATTTGCATTTGTGTGTAAATGCATTGTGCGACACATTTTATAGAGATCAGTTGGCGCTCTTGCATATGAGTGCACCTAGGGTCTAGCTTTAAGCAAAATAAACAGTTTTCCACTGATTTTTTCGTATAAATTTCTAGGTAACCTCCAGAGCTGCTAATCTAAACACAAACTCGCGCTTGACTTTTCCCTCTTCGAGGCCAATTATACGTTTTTACCATTCCCGCGGTAATGGTATCCGACTGCCGTTTGATACTGATTCGTGGTAGCAGCGATTATTTTTACACACCAAATCCTGTGTGCAAACCAGCTTAGCTTTCGATTTTATATTAATTTTATTTCAAGCTTAATTTCAACCATTTAAAAATTAAAAACCATCCCCGCGCTGTAACTTCGTTTTCGTACTTAAGTACCTACTCCTAGTACATAGTGCAGGGTGCAGGCGAGTGGTAACGGCATCCTGAAACTGATTGCTAGCAGACTGGACTGCCTATATGTTGGCCGTTCACGTACCATTTCGGGGGGAGTGGTGCAGAACTGGCCACTTTAGATTTTTTTAATTTTTTAATTGTATTTTGAATTTTTAATGTAATTTATTTGATTTAATTATTTTTAACTAACATAGTTTATAAGATCTACTAACAATCTATGAGTCATTGTTACTTTTAATAAATACATTATCTATCTATCTATATTTACGACGCGTTTGGTGTACCCAGTGGTTAGCGCTCCTGACTACTGTGCCAGCGGTCGCGTGTACGAATCCCGCAAGGGGCAAATATTCATATGATGAGCACGAACATTTGTACTTAAGTCATGCATGTTTATATGTTTTTAAGTA
This sequence comes from Pyrausta aurata, assembly GCA_963584085.1. Classification (NCBI taxonomy): domain Eukaryota; kingdom Metazoa; phylum Arthropoda; class Insecta; order Lepidoptera; family Crambidae; genus Pyrausta; species Pyrausta aurata. The sequence goes on along the minus strand of OY757270.1, from coordinate 11,836,272 downwards.
TTTGTGGGAGACGCCCCCATCATAATCGTTGTCTGGTACTTCGTGATAAGTATTTATGGGAGATGAACGGCCCCGATTTACAACGATTATGGGTTGTTTGGTATTCGTAACACCAGGAAGAAAATTCCTTACTTCAAAACCAGACAATTGGTGTGTTGTCTGGGGCATATTTATTTATTTATTTATTATTATTTATTTATTTTTTACTTTGAATCCAGACAAAATTGGTGTGTTATCTGGTGCATATTTATTTATTTATTTGTATATTATATTTTAATTTGAAATCATCAGTGAATCTTATCCATTCTACTGCTGTCAGAATTTTAAAGTGATTTAAACCTATGACGACGCTAATGCTTGCTTTCAATTCATTAGTGTTACCACTCGCAACAATTACTTCTCTAAACAAGAACTAAATTGATTGTTAACTTCCAAAGATTCATATCAACAAATTGGGCTTGGTGACGGGCAATTGAAAATATTATTATCGGCACGCGACAAAGTATAATTGACGTGTATCGCCCTCCATTTGTGTTTAATTGGGTTAAATAATGGTCGGGGTATTATTCGTTTTGTGTTTTTCGATTATTAAATACAATTTCAGTGGAGTGGAATTGGTGGATAGATAGAAGTTACGACACATTTCTTTCATATTCTTAATGTTTTAACAATTTTTGTAGGTATGAGAGATTCTTCTTCCTTATTTCGAATTTTATTCTTTTATTTCGATTAAATTTTAAGAAAAGATTCGTGAGTACTTACCAATCTTACGTAAAAAATTAAATGCATTAAAAAGCAAATTAGTCTTTTAGCTGGCTTATTATTATTTTCAGAGCCTTTTAACTACATTCAGAGCTGAAAAAATTCAAATTAAAATAAAGTATAATAGAATTTGTAGTTACTGAATCAGGCAGTAACCTAGAATCATGCTTGTGCTTTGTCAATTCATCAAACAACCGCCTATTAAGCCTTGCAATAGTTCAGAAGCGGCTGAATTATGTTTTGGTCAGTGTTTCAGCTCGAAGTTCCAAATTCAATTACCGTGGGAGAACATGAATCAACCAGTCTAGATAGCGCTTCACAAATATCTTACCTGAATTTTGGGAGCAACTATAGGCAGGGTTTGGTTCATAATGTCGATGGTTGTGTCATAGACAACGTTACTTCGAACGTACATAGCATCGAGAATCCTTTACATCGATGGTGCATTGTATGGTGATGCTGAAAACTGTAGTTTTCAGTCAGGACTTAGAAACTGAAGTTTATTGGATTAGTGCTGCTTACGAGTAGATACTATAAATATTCATAACATTAAAGTTGTACTTGTAATTTGGAAAACTGCAATAATGTTCCGTAACAATAATATCAACCATGGGTCAACGCCAAAATACATAGTTTAAAATAAAATGTCTCTGCTAAGCCTTTTCCCATGGCGAAAACAGTAAACGAGGGGTCGTTTGCGGGTACTGTTTTCTGCTTTAAAACGCGGACTTCCCGTTTGCAGTGACATGCGAATATCCGATACATGATTTTCACTTTTACTGATCCAGATTTGTCATCAAAGTGGACCAGTGCCACTTCTAAAATGACAGTTGGCACAAACACAGCAATTAATGACAACTCTGAAAGATATGCGCGCCGCCTTATCGGTAATGAAAAAGGAAGAAAAATATCATAAGAGTTCAACCCGTAGTTTATTTGTGTCTATAATCACCACTTAACTAACTATATCATTTTTATTTCAGTAAATTCATGACCAAATCCGTTATTACCTGCTTTTGCTATTTACGCCTCGCAACGACGCAATCCAAATTATGTATTCAACGTTTACAATTAAGTAGCATGACTCAGCACTATAATCTGATTCCACAAATTGTCGTAGAATTAACGGCTTCACCTTGCCGTAAACCTTTGGTAATATTAAGTTATCATTAAATAATATCTAAGCACTAAAACGTGCTTTCCTTTCGCTTAAATAGCTCTATTATCGCTTGGCAAAACAGATGAATATCTCGCGACGAAATTAAACGCAAGCGGAAACGTTATATACTTTCTACCATAGACATATAACTGAGTAGATGTCGCGGGTCGATCCGTTTTTTATAACATATAAAAAAAACTTACTTGATAGATCATCGCACTCAAATTGTATCCAAGTCTAACGATATCTTATACAAATAGGTTAACTTTTTTGAAGTCGGTTAAAATAGACGACCAGTTGGCTATGATATCATCTTATGGTGGGAGATCCTTACCATATGATTATAGTCCTATTGACCGTATGAAAACTAGAGCTTAGTCTTCCCAGCTTTGACAAGACAAATTATAACTAAAAATAAAAGTTAAATAACTAGAAGGACTAGGGCGAATAAAGTCAATAATATTGTACCATCACGACAGTGATTTCATTATAGGTAAAAAAATTCCATCTATTCAAACTAAAATTTATTAAATGGTAATTACGACTCCACTGCGTCAAATTTATATATCGGGCGATTAGTTAAAACTTGAAACGAACGGATTTTTTTATTAAATTATTCTTTGTTGCCTTTTTGACTCGTTAACTACACACTAGTCATCTATTTAGTTTCATATCTGTGCCTACTGCTGATGCCAGTAATCTCATATCGGTGCATTTGCGAACGGGTGCAGGGCATAATTTAATTTTATCGGGTCTAGCGCGGCGGCGGTAACGGAAGTGAGCTCAGTAGCTCTGGCCGTCCTTCAGGGCTGTAGGGCGGTGCTCTATGGGCGGCGGGTTGAGGCGGTTGCGATAGTGGCCAGTACCCCAATCACGAACATTTGACGTATTCGTCACGTAATAAACGTTTATGTCAGTCGGCAGCACGAAGCACACCCCTTGTCGTGTAGTAAGCTCGAAAGCCTTACCGCAGATGACGTCACACTAACGTAAATATGGCACGTCCAGAAACAAGTTAAGCGATCTATTTAATTAAAATTATTGAAAAATATTATCTTAAGAAATTGTCAAATTTTTTGTTTGTTGTACGTCCGATAGAAGCACTTTTAAATTCTCATACAAATGATAACGTTACTATACGAATGCTTTGACGCAATTATTCGTGATTAGGGTACAGTTTATAAATAGTAACTGGGTTAAAATAATTTCAAAAACGTTGGTTCTGTATGTTCCGCGTCGGGTCTAGAGACAATTTCATTTAAAAAGTTGAGGTTAAGTTACCGTGAATTTGCGCTCGATTTAAAGGTACGAGTAAGATGGTGATCTGGATTTTGTTGCGGTAAAATTAGATTGATGCAACCCACATTAAAATATTTTAAATTGGCTAATTCAGGGTGATGTTGCTTGATGCCTGAATATTGCAAACATAAAAAATCAAGGCATCTTTCTTGCTCTAAACCGTTCCCTTCTGATGTTGATCACATAAACCTTCAATACTTAAAGTTTTTCAACGAAACGCTAAAAGCGATTTGATTCTAATTACTATTCGTCCTATAGGTACTCTTACGATGAAGATTATAATCGTAGTGTCTTTACGCACACTGGTCGCCCATATGCCTTGTGTAATGATATCTAGGCGCAAAGATAGCTCGGCCAGATAAGTAAGACGATAGATACGATACTACCTCTATACTCGCCATGCTTCGCCGTTTAAAGACTGTGCTTCACATGGGAAATAGTAAGATGTAATGTAGTCTATGATGATTTTGGTAAAGTGTGCGCTGGCCAGCGTAATATGTTATGTTTTGTTCTGTTCACATTACATTCTATCGTATCGTTTTCACCCACACTGGCCACCCGTATGGTTCGATCGAGTGTTATCTAGGCGCAGTGATCGCTCAGCCAGATAAGTAAGACGATAGAGTCGCCATACTTCAGTAGTTATTGGGACTCGGCTTTACATGAAAAATTGTTTAATGTTTAGTCTATATAGGCTTAAATAATTTGCTCTAGTTGCGTACGACGGAGGAAAGAACAGCTATGCGTATCTTTTACTCAGAACTTGAGGAAGGCAAGCGGAAGCATGGCGGACAGCTCCTCAGGTACAAAGATGTGCTGAAGCGATACATGAAGCAGTGCGACATCAATCCTTCGATGTGGGAGCAGCAGGCTGCCAGACGGCCGGAGTGGAGTGCGCTAGTTAAATCTAGCGTCAAAGTCTTTGAAAACCGGCGGCTCCTTGAGCTGGATGCCAGACGCGACGACCTGCAAGCCCGAGCACCTGCGGCTATCAGCTATAATTATGTAAACGGAGTGTTCTCATGCCCGCAATGTGCGAGGATTTTTGCGAACAAAATTGGCTACATATAAGCCACATGCGAGCTCATCAACGGCAAAACCGGAGTTGAAGGCAGTCGCCGTGGCCGAAATTTGCCGGGAATACATCATCATCATCATCATCATGCTCTAGTCGGTCGCAAAATATTTTAGCTTTTGTACATATCGAAGTGTCTTCCACCCTGGCTGCAAATTTGGTTCAATCGAGTGTTATCTAGGCGCAGGGATTGCTCAGCCAGATAAGTAAGACGAAAGAGTTACCATTATTATGACTGGGCCTTACCTAAAAAATTAAATAATATGTTTGAATAATAAGAAAATAACTGCGGTGGCGGTAGTGTGTTGAAAAAAAATGCAGGCAAAAAGGTTTTTTTTTCAATGCATTTGTTTGAAATATCTAAAAACTGATGTGTTACTTATAGTCGCGCTCACCTACATATAAGCCCACTGAAATGAAAATCCTACTTGTTTTCCCTTAATATTAAGTTCAGTTTACTCAAAACCACAAACTTTTAATAGTAGCTTGAAGTTTCTTGGTCTAATACTTATAATTTTGGAAATGGGAATACCTAGTAAATATCACTAATAAAATTTTAAAGTATTTTGTTTTCCGCTTTCTATTTAAATTTACAGAAACCAAAGCGAAATAGCTTGGCGTCAATTTAAAAAAAAAAAATCTGTTCAAAAATATACCTCTGACGAAAAGCACCCATTTAACTACAAATCGACTCAATTACACACTGAAACATAGCAACCGCACGTTATTACAATCATTTAGAGCTTAAATATTTAATACCAGGTCATTTATACTTTTACCACAATAAAAAAAACAGTTAAGTAGGCTTGGTAATGACAAAACTTTTGGCCTACGCAAGTACCGGAGCTCATTCTCCTTCTAAACCATGTAACTTTTTTCCGAATTCAGTGATTTACCTATGTAAGTAACAGTAACTTTGTACAGTCGCCAGTGCATCAGGTTTTATTTATTTGTTGAAAACTATCCCTTATTAACGTGCCTGTTGTCCGCTCTGCACACACTTAGATTAGCTCTTTCACAGAGCATTGTACTTTAGTATCTGCTATCATCAGTTCTGGCAGAAGGCTGTAGATATAGTACTGGTATATCAGGAAAGGATTTTTACTGTGTATCAAGAGGTGTGGAAGGCAAGAGGGACACCTCAAACCTATCGTCCCTAATAATAGTCCCCCTAGCCGATTTCGACTTCAGTGGCCAGTCACAACGACTAACCGACTGCGCGGGACATATAATAGTGCACAAGCGTGTGCGCAAACACAGGTGCACTATCTTCCTTTCACTCTCATAGTCCGATGGGACAGCAATCTGACACGACCGGAGAGAGATCACGCGCAGGACCAACGACTTTACGTGCTATCCGAGGCACGGGGGTGAAACACCGCCAACTTCCAAACTCCGGGCTACCCTGAGAATTTTTAAACAGAAAAACCCAGGTATATGTTTTTGGCCCGACCCAGGAATCGAACCCGGGACCTCTAGGCGCAACCGTCGCTTTAAAATGCGACCCTCTCACCGCTGCGCCACCGAGGCAGTCGTCCCTAATATGGAGTATTGGAAGAAACTCCACCGACATGAGCCTTGCTTTTAAATTTAATGATGACCATCAAGGAAATATTATAAACACTTTTCTTTAATACTTCCACTAAGTGACTGGATACTTCCACAACAAGCACGAAATTATTGTTTTATCTACACCCATTTGGGCATATAATCAGCATACGGCTACTTTACTAGTTCCAATTGTTGGGGTTTTATCATACCGGAGATTATACGGTTGCAGTCAGATTGGCGTGTTAGCCTTCTTGTGATACGCCCGGTAGGGGTAGGTATTATGTCACATAACATTTAGAGCGATAGCTAATGCGATTTATATAGAAATTAAGTTATAAATGTTTTGTATGAAATTGCCGCCATTTTATTCGAAAATCAAAGATTATAAAAAGTGACACGCACAGAATGGAAAAGTAGGTAGGTAATAAATAGAGGTTAGACAATGCGATGTTGTGATATTTCTTTTAAGGTGTTTTGCATTGGTAGTTGTATTTTTCTAGAATTATCTCGTATGAAAAATTAAAATGATAAGAATCATGATAAAAAAAATAGTAAATATCATTTGAGTTTTTGACCTACAGTTTTTTATTTACTAAACTTTTATTTATTTAGCTCTTTTTTAAATAACTATTGATCAAAATAAGTAACGATTAAAACGTTTTGATAAAATAATATTCATTCAATACAATTAAGTTAAGTAGGCACAAAGTCTGTGTCACTTCTGCGGTTTCATATTCAAAATTCAAAATTTATGGAATACGTCATTCTGTTGACAGTTCACGTCCAAAAAATGCGCACATTTTTTGCTTGGCATAGCGTCTCTATACGTAGTAGTAACAGCTCACTGGTAACACCAAAGAAATTTTGTAAGCTAAAGTACTTCGGAAGCGGGTTGAATAAGGTATGAAGTTTATTTTATTTTTATTTATTTAAAGCCTATAGTGCACAAATCATGGTGTACAAAAGTGGACTAAATGCTACAAGCATTCTCTGCCAGTCAAGCATTGTCATCATGTTACTCGTAACATGACCAAAAACACAATGCATGCTCAATTTTTGATAGATCGAGGTCTATCTAAAAAACAGTCCATTGTCATAAGCTTTTGTCAATTTAAACTGTAGACTGTAGACAATTATTAAGTTTGGATTATGCCTTCATTGCGTAAGAAAGAAGAAGTTTAATGAATACTTGCAAATAAATCAGTAAAATTAGGAAAAATTGATTTATGAGTATATCGTAAACAAAAAGAACAGTAGAATCTCCGAAAGGCCGTCTCAACATTTTACCCACAACATGCGTCTATGTGAAAGAGACAAATACACGCGTGATATACGACTGGTATGCAGCGGCGGAAATAAATTATTATAGTACGTGAAAAGGAAAAGCCGGCCATTTTGTAAAACGCCCAAAGACCTCGGCGGACCTCTTATTTTTGTTTATTTCTTACAGAATCTAGCGTTATTTTTGCGTTAGCTAATATTCAATGTAAGTTCTTATAAACAAAGGGAAACACTGAATAGCTTGAGACAAACACATGGGTCCCGATAAAAGTTGTTTAGGAAATTTGGTGTCTGTGCCTTATATAAATTACTAGTTGATTTGTGCCCTAGTCAATTTATAAATTTAAACATTTATTCTGGATATTTGGAAGGAAGAAGAATAAAACATATTATCAAAAACTTGGTGCACCTGTACGCGAATAGATTTGGTAATGGCGGTCCCTCTCAACAGAGATATGCCAGGTTTGCAAGAGATATTATGGTGCCCAGATGTGTGCGCAATACACAAGTGCACTCTCTGTTCCTTCACTCTCATTAATTCGGTGAGACGGCAGTTCGACGTGACTGAGACGCAGGACCAACGGTTTAACGTGCTTTCTGAGGCACGGGGCTATCATCACCAACTTTCTGAGCTGTTATCGAGATTAGATACAGATAAAAAACTCCAGAAGATAATACTTACTAAATATAATCCTACATTGTTCTTTGCAGGTTCTAAATCTACGTGCTTACCAAGATCGGGTTAGTGGTAAGTGGTAAATAAAGCTTTATACTTATTCAGGAAGTAAAAAGTCATAAAAAGTCATAAAAGCCAAAAAAGTCGTTATTTGCATATAGACCCACTGGGGGCACTTATACACGTTCCAACATAGGCCCTACCACAGCTTCGGGACAATTGTGGGCTAGTGTTGAGAAGAAGCTGCGCAACAAACTCAGTCACTATTGTCAATGTAGAACTACTGAACCGTGGTCACCCTAGTCGCGTGTCCCGCTTTACTCAAACCGATGACCGTTAGGTAACACCGTAGTATTTAATTAACTTCTGTTTGTTACCCATTTCAAAGCGAACGATGTTCATAGGTTTCTTACTCGGCTGCGCACTGAAAGGTTTGCTTAAAGTACTCCCTTGTTTATGGTTGAAGCATATCTACCCACCCGTAACGGGAATAGCGCCAACCAGGCGTCAACCATACGAAAACACATTACGTAAGGGATCAGCAACGTGCTTGCCCTACTGACATCATTTTAAAAGTTATGAACAAATGAGTAACAATATTCGCCAAGCAAAAACGGACTTAACCTCGCAATTTATTGGCGCTTGCTCCACAAATTTAAAACATCATTATCATATGCAACTCCATTAAGCCGAACAATGTCTGCAATATAACCGAGACCTATCAATCGAAAGGCCAATGGTGTTGAAATTACAGGCGATTCCTTACTGAAGTAAAAAAGGCACCAACCGCCATTAGGCTTCTGCTCGATCGCCGGAGGTCCCGAAATATATTTCCAATCTATGTACAGTTGGTCGCACAAGTCTTGTATAGAGGTATTTATTGTCGACGATATAAAATCTCCCAGGTGTAGTCAAACAATCTAAATAAAAAAATAAAAAACACAATGCACAATAAACAATAAACAATCTGAGAGTGCATACTACTCTCAGATTGTTTACTTTCATAGTTTGATGAAATGGCAATCTGATATAACACGAGTAATTATTATATGGTTTAAAAATTAGAAGCAGTAAAAGAGAATTGAGATAGACTAGAAGACCTAGCAACGACTTAATGATGGAATGTAAAAACAAAAAATACTTAAAGGAATTTTATACAGGAGAGTTCAGGCATAAAGTTCACAATTTTTTTCGTAAATTAATTAAGTTTTACTCTTGTCTTATTAAAAGTTGGAACTAGTTTAAGCAAAGGCCTTTTTACTTAGACTTTCAATATGTTTACATAGTTTTCAGATAATTAGTGTCCACTGTTTTACGTTAATTTGACGATGATCATAGTATGTAGTATTTATACATTTGGTTCTCACTGTACGACACCTTTCAACTGAATATCATATAAGTGGCGCCAACGTTGCTCTTTCATTTTAAATTGAATCTTACAGCAAAGGAATACGGTCTACATAAAATTACACTTGATGAATCCGCTGTATTTGGATAGTATGCAGGAGTTAAAGCTATGGATTTAATTTATGAACAAGAGAATTATGAGTAAGATATCTAAGTGAAATATTACAAGGCACTTTGTGAGATTATTACTTTCCGTAGGCTTTACCAAAGACGATAACTCAGTGATCGTTTGCTTGCAAATGAGTTTGTTGATTTTGCTTGGCATTTCGAATAATTATCGCTATTATCTGCTTACCTATTTTATGACAGCGAATACTTTAACTTTATTTGACTAACCGACATAAAAAAGGCAGATATCAGTTTTTCCAGTTTCCATGTGATATTTCATTTACATATCAGGTTGATGGTATTCTTTAATAAGAATGATGATTATGTTTATTTTATGTTTAAAATTTATTTGTAACATGACGTAAACAAAGTCAGTACTAAATTCGGGGTCCACTTACATCCATCTAAAGGAAATATCACAATACTCGTAGTTTTTGACAGTAAAATAACATTGTTTTTCATAATGTTAGTATGAAAGACAACCCTAAAAAGACATGGTAAAGCAGATTTTATTTTGAAATTACAAAATATTTGTGTTTTATTTTTACGAGGTGTTTTATAGCATCTACGATAACATAGAAAATTGAAATTACGTAAACAAGAAGCCAATTTTATTGGTGTTTTATTATAGGTACTGAAAGCAGTACCACATAATACATAAGGCAAAGGCCTGAAACCTTCAATCGCGTGGGCGGAAATTGTAAGTTCAATAAAAATGATGACACCGCCCATCCTCGTTATTATTCTGATCTTGTCAGTTGCCAGTGAGAAACAGACAAAGTTGCGCGTTTTACATGGAGTGGAAGATGTGCTCAACGAGCTCCCCTACGTGGTGAGCTTGTTGACAGCAAGGATCAAAAACGAACAGATCGTGTACAAATCCATTTTAAGAGGATGTACAGGCACCCTCATCGCACACACGTGGGTTCTCACAGCTAGCCACTGTCTTACAAAAAATTTAAGACTCGTGAGATATGGAAACATGACTGCTCCACACGAGGAAACCAAATCAATTAGCAAAGTGCTGGAGCAGATACGTCATCCTAGTTACTTAGTCCATCGTAATGGCTTACAAAATGATATCGGTCTGATCCTTATTGAGCCCATCCACATAACACCAGGAATAGTATCATCAGTAGACTATAAGACGCTGGTTGGTCTGAGAGTGAGGTACGCCGGTTTTGGGTATACGTTTGACGTATATCAGACTGTGAAGGAACAAATTTATATGCAGGATCAATTCAGGGCGTTGCAGATAGGCGAGGGGGTCGTGGTTAAGTGTACGCATGACCTGAAGCAGTGGGGTCCAGCGGTGTGCGTAGCTGCTCCCTGCTCCAACAGGGCGGCGGATTCAGCGCCCGGGGATTCAGGTGGGCCATTGTTTTACAACGGGCGGATAGTAGCCGTCACAAGTGGTGGAGACTTAGGGCGAAGATTTGGGATGCCATCGCTTGTTGAGGCGATTTTGACTCCAGTAAGCCCTTATTTAAATTGGATGAGAGCCGTCATGTCCGGGCGAGGTGACGCAAAGAGGAAAAAATATTGAACTGTAAGAAGAAATACATTATTTTAGTTTTTTTTTATTTAATTTATTTGTATAACTTATTAATGGTACCAATAAGACACGTTTTTGAACATTCGTTTTATGTCTTTTAGTAGTGGGTACGCACCTGCGCAGATTTTAAAGGCCGCGTACTCCCAACGTGCCCGCTGTGCAAACCAAACCCTCCCCCCTCCCCCCCATTTGCGTATTTTCGGCATCTACTGTTGGACTACAGTATTTATTTAGTAGTGCTATTGCGATACATCGTGTGTTTCAAGTCAGTAGCATTGAAAGGTGAAATGCCGCTGCAACTCAGTGACGACTCAATTAGCGGAATTTAGGCCCTTGAATCCACTGGCATCTCATCTCCTGTAATAAGACCTTAGGTTTACCTTTCATCTTATCTTTATCTTATTTTCTTAACTCACCATGGTATAAAGGCGATAATCATGCCCTTGTTCCCTTGGAATTAAATCACGGAACGCAATCAATTCGGACCTGTCCGATTGGAAATATTCATTGCTTTTCTTCCAAATTGTATTGTTAATTCCTTTCCCGACGCTGAGTGTCGATTGTTTACGTTAAAATTGGTTAATTTATAACTGTCTCGTAGTACACACGTAGTAGACGTAGTAGTCTCGTCCTTTCTGGCAAGTTTTTTGTTTCAAGTTTATAATATTCTTACAAATATTACTCGTAAAAATGTAAAAGTTTCAAACTTTCGATTAATATTATGGTTGTATTTTTTTATGTTTTCATATAATTATGTCACTATACAAACTTAATTTATATAAATTGCACTTGTAAAAAGCAACTGTATTTGACAAGGAATCGAACCCTGTGTCTTACGCTGTATTATTTACTGAGATGATTAAGTGTCATTTAACTCCTTAAATTTAGCGCCACTTTGCAAAGTCATCCTGTATATGATTGAATAAATTTGAACCCGGATCGGACCTGAATATTAGTCAGTAGCCGCTCTTAATCTCCTTGTCTCACAAAATACATAAATCTCATCAAGATCAACCAAGCTCATAGTGATCTGAAAGACCGCAGACCAGACCGTTTAAGTTGGTGCAATTTATTAAGGTTGAGCCCAAAGGGTTGGACCATAATTTTGTACCGTCTCATCCCTTCTTCAGTCCATCTTTTGGTGAGGGTTTGCCAGCCTCATCTTTGCTTTGTTGATTTGAGTTATAAGATGATAAGGCCATTTAGGATAAGGCCAAGTTGTGCCATGTGGTTTTTACAATGTTACATGTTGATTTAGTTTGGGATAGTAATGGGTACATGTTTAACCGAGCACTTTAGTACATTTTCGTAAAATTTTTATGTCTTTTTAGATAATTGTAGAAAATTGTATGAATAGTTAAATTATACAGGGTGTTTTCTGTAATAGGAGCAAACATTTCAACTTAAGGCCCTTTACCTTTAATTCACTAGTAATCAATTCTTAATGGTTTTTATTTAATATAATGAATAATAAATTTATTGTTATTTTCTTAAAAAATAAATAGAACCAGCGATGATTGCAAACAAATGTATCACATCATAAAACTCAACATTGTCATTTACGACAACGAGTTAGCGATTTTGATAAATATTAATCAAGGATTATAACATTGGATTAGTATATTTATGAGTTCAAGCATTTTAGAGCACTATGACATGAGGTCAAGGTTACTACGTATAATCTGTAGAATCATCAATAAACATTTTTGCTCCTATTACAGGCCACAATGTGTGTTGTATAGACAGACAGCGGTTTGCAATTTTCTTGTTTTTTATGAAAAGGATTTTAAAAGATCCTTGCTTTACCATTCGAAAAACGTGTCAAAGAGAAACTCTAATAACCAATATTTTCAGCGGAGAAAACCAGGTAAACATTTAAGGTGCAAAAAGGTATTGTGTGAACCCGAACAAAGTAGTTTACTATAGTCTAAAGCATACCGCTCCTTTCAATACATCCCATTGTGGGGCACAAACAACGGACAGAATCTTTTGTTGGTCGAGATTCAATTTTTTTTCACTTCTCTCGTTTTTTGTTCAATTTCTCCTCCATTATACTGATGAATATTAAATTAGCTCCGGATAGATTGCGTTTGTGAATTAAAAGGGAATTTAGGCCAGATGCGAATACACAGAGAAATTTAAATATATTTAAATTGGCGGCTCCCCGCGGCTTCTAATATTGGTTTTCCTGTACTACATCATAACAATTTTTACTCCCTTAAGTATAATTTCCGAGATCAAAACTATCATGGGCAAATTCAACAAATTGTATCAGGTATTAAAATATGTAACGTTATTAAATAAAATGCTACTGAAAATGGTAGGTACCTAAACAGAACTGAAAGCTGGTGTGTCATATTTTTTGCACTCTTAACTAACACACGGTATTGGGACCTAACTTGCATATTATCGCTTTTTTAAAATTTTATTTTCTATTCACAAATTGGCCAAAAGCGGTTCAAAGTGCTTTTGTTCATAATTTATGCTCCCAATATCGTTGTCCGCAAGCGCGGTATTACGGGCATGACGCATCGTGAGCGGAACTCCGCTTAATTTGCGAATTTCAATTTGGTCCTCCTGTGGTGTATAACGATAGTTAACCATCGATAGATTGAGGGCAACATGCGCAGTACCTGTGGCTATCTCTGGGTTAAATCAATATGATAATTATGTCTGTTTTATTGGTGTTAACAGAGACAGAAATACACGTTAACATTTCAACCTCTGAGTAAATGCTTAATGCGTTTCTGGATTATTATTATTATTGTTTTCAATAAAAACAGTAGACGAAAAAAAGTCATAATGTATTTTTTAATGAAGGTTATACCTACTATCATAATAATAATATGTGCATTGGCATATCGCACGGGCCCTTACATTCCTAACGAGTACCATACTTTTGAGTAAACTGAAATAGTTGATTTTTGACGACGATCCAAAATTCGATTATGTGCCGGGAGCTTAATTTATATATTGTATATCCAAATATCTAAATGCTACAGGGAAATAAAACTAACGATAAAATAAATATCTAAGAATTATCACGGAGTGTAATAAATGCTCTGAATTGCAACATCGTTCGGTAACAATTCGTAAAGCTCGAACGAAATGTGTACAAATCTGAACTGAGCGCCATGCAATATTCCCTATGCCCTTATCGTCATATGATATTCAATATTTGGGCATCACTATTCTGTTGAGGAGCCTTGTAAAGCCCTCAAGGACTATGGAGAGTTAACACCTGCAACATAAATACCTTTGTGTGGTACCTTTAACAATTCTCTCCTAGTGATGATGATAATTTATTGTTATTGGTAAACGTATATCAATCTCACGCATATACGTATAATACATTTCTTCCTGTTCACGGAAGAATATGTTTTCAAGGTTCTTTGAATGTTCTGTATTAATTATAATCAAAGATAATATTCAATATTATCAATAAAAGTAATTATACTCTTTGATCTTTTTAGTATTGATTTTTTAAAATTTATCAATTCAAACTGTCTCGTACATTTAAGTCCCATTATAAATATTATGAAAAAAATTAAGTTTTGCCTTGCACTTATTGGAAATGATAAAAACACCGACACTCTTATTACTATCTTGTTTCATTCATAGCACAATTAATAAACCATGATCACAAATTCTACTCTAGTTAAAGTCACAATTAAAAAACATAATAGTAGGACCACTCCATTTAAGGAATGATAAAATCTGCAGTCATAATTACATAGAAAAACCCCCACTGCTACTTTAACTTGTCTGATACAATACGCCGAAAGCTTTGTCTTGTTTGTAGGTTTAATTGTTTATTTATAGGTTTATTTAAGTAGTAAAAGCCATGTTGTAATTGGTAGAAGAATGAAAATGTGCGAATAGAAAGCTCGCTGTGGTTCCTTTGCACAAAATTACTTCTACTATTACGCGTCAAACAGCTGTTAAAATTCATGATAAAAACATGGCTGACGGTTACAGATTACAGTTAGGTTGGCACCTTTGTACACAAGGCCACCAAATGGCTATAGCTCTGCAAATCTAATTGCGGGACAATATAGTAATATTAAACACTCGCTTTTTATCGCGAATAAGATAATATATTTCAATAATTTAACTAAATAGATAGTTTAACTTGTTACTGGATATGCCATATTTACGTTAGTATTACGTTATCTGCGGGAAGGTTTTCGATCGTACTGACGTATACTCGCTACGATTACGTGACGAATACGTCAAATGTTCGTGATTGGGGTACAGTGTTATCGCAGCGTGCGCGCACGGCTCACTCCCTTGCGGGAATTATTTATGGTTGCAGAGGAAGCGAGTATTTAATACTACTGTAATACAAATCTAAAAGGATTACTACTCGTATTTCGGTAGTTTATAGACTTAAATTGAGCCGATTTGCGTAGCCATGTGTTGGTACGGATTTAAATGATGGTGTATGTAATCGTAGCTATGAAGCAATTCTACTTATCGTATTTATTTTATACACTACAAATAACACATAATTGCAATCCAATCAATGTAAAACGCAATCAGTATGATATTCAGTCCAATAATGAAATACTGGAATTTATTCGATTTCAGTTATTAGTAATTAGCGAGTTTAAATAGGTACTGTTGGTCACCAGTTTAACCAGGGTGCGATCGTGCTTTGACAGATACGCTGCTCTGCTTTTGAATGGATTAGCAAATTTCGTATTGCGATGTCTACATTCCGACCAATTTCCATGTCAATTTTGACCATATGAGTGAGAGAGAAACCAATGATGTAACCAGTAACTCAGCTAGCTGAGTGGGATTTGAACCGTCTGATACTCGCAATAAACCTCCAGGTCGTCTGCTTAAACTGATTAACTATACATAATACAGCTTATAAACACATTTATACCTAAGCGACATATTATTAGAACATCTACTCTCTTCAAAATAATTTTATCTACTCTTATGTCTCATTCAATTTCCTTTCATTTCACATTGGTTTGTATATGTAATGTATGATTTATTTTGTGTTATTATATGTTTTATGTTATTAAATATGTGAGTATTTATCTATTAATACTATTTTTTATGTATTTTATGTAACTATTTTGTTATATATGTAACTATATTGCTCTTCATTACAACGCACAAAATACCCCTTCCTATAAACCCATAATTTGTTTACCCAAAGGTTGTCTGAAAGAGATCGCTTATAGCGATTAGACCGCCTAAATTGTACATTTCCTTTTAACAAATTTGTAAATTCACAAATTTTGTGTGCAATAAAGAGTTATCTATCTATCTATCTATCTATTATTTATAACAACGGATACTATTACTCGCAATATAACGCCGTTGAAAAAATTATATTGGAAACGTACGCAAGAAAATAAAACTAACTAAAGGGTTTGTTTCATCAGTCAACGTAAAAAACCTGTTGTGGTATTTATATTGTTACCGAGGGTGCATCATTTTATTTAATCCCTATAAGACGCAATTTAAAAAAGTAAACTTTTTCTTAATTTTTTTATTTGGATTTTTCAATTGAGGACTTTTACACAAACTTTTTTATACCATGCTAGATTCTGCTGGGCAAAGGCCTCACTTCAAGTACATACGAGTATGATAATAAATGATAATATCTTAACATCACACTAGTTAAAATAGCATCGCATGTCGACCGCAAGTAAGCCTGCCTAACAAAATACACGTTTCTAATGACACGGAACTGCACTCAGAGTTAGTCAATTCAATAAATTTCTATATAATATATCCACTAATTTCGCCGTGATGTCCACCAAATGTATATTTCAGCTTAGAATTTATTCTCAATTTAATAATTGGCGGCGCAAAACCATGCAAAACAATTTATTTTTCACGGCTGTGGTCTGGAACTCTGAAAGTGGATTTAAGAAGAGTTGTTCTTTAATTCTCTTCATACAGGATTTCAACAAACTTGAAAGTTTAGAGTAGATTCATCAATAATCCATATTATTTTTGTGGTAGGTATCAGGTTCAGATATATTATTTTCTTTCTCTTTTGTAATTGTTCTTTTGCCTGCGTGCAGGCGGAATACACGCACTGCCATACATTTTTAAGATCAAACTTTTGTATACTGTATTCTAAGCAAATAAATGATTTGATTTGATTTGATTTGTAAAAAATCGTATGTACAGTCGCCAGCACATCAGACTAAACATTTTTGTTGAAAAACAGCCCTTATTTCAACAGCATAAGATACCGCAGTGTTTAGCTTAACATGCTGTCGTCCGTACTTGGCAGTGTGGCCACAGATTAATAAACAGGTTTTGCTTATATTTAGGTAACTCCAGGTGTATCTGAACCAACTGTCTACTAGTGGCATATTTATGTACTTAGATATAAACTTACACAAATTTAAATTAAGTAATTTACAAGTACCTAAGTTGTTTCAAATACTATTATCTGTTCCTGATAATTTGTCTATTTCAGTTCAGAAATAAATGGTAACACTAAAACAGATAGAGGCACTAATCGAGGCGGCTCTATTGATTTCTTAGCCTTCTATTTACGCGTGATTACGTCACAAACGGCTAAAGAAAAGCATAGAGACTGTCTAGTATTTTGGTTGTATTTTTATACGAAAAGGAGGCGGTCCGCGCCATACATTGCTTGCCCCAAAAGTAAAAATCCATGCGTCACAACCAAAACTAATTTTATGGGTTCGTTTCTTCGCCTTTTAAAATAATATAAAGTAATATAAGCCGTAAATAGCGGGGTTTTCACATAAAACGAAATAAATTGTGTGGGTTCAATCTCTTGCACAGGTCTTTCTAGATCATAGCGCCATCTGTGTCGAAAACCCGCAATCCAGGCCACCAAAACTCAAACATAGAAAACTGCCCCGCTAGGGTGCGTGACGCGTGAAAATTACGATGACGCAAACAATAGCCAACGAAAAGAAGTTCCTTGTCACAGTTTTTTTTCAAGTTTTAGGAAGAGGTTGGTAGGTTTAAAGGTTAGTACCCATGGGAGGCAAACGTCATCTTCCTTCTTAAAATAGCGATTGCCAGCGCTTACTTATATAACTAACTGCCACATGACACAGTATGACACAATATGCCATTTCGTTAAGCGGTCGTCAGTTTGCTTATAAGTGCTCGAAACCGCTATTTTCTGCCAAACAACAATTGTTGGGGACAGGAAATTGTATTCAATAGTTGTCCTATTTTTTTTGTAGATTTATATGCCGCTAGATAAAAGCAAAGTAAATTAACAATATTGTATTAAAAATTCAATATATTTTTTGCAAAATGATATAGTCAAGTCTCTTAATGCTTTTCTTTAATCAAACATTAAACGACTCTGGGGCAATTTACGAACGTGTCCTTTCTATTCTTAAAAATCGATTACTTCAAGCGTGTATCCGTTTGTACAAGTGTGCAATGAAGACACCCTTAATTACCTTTTATAACTACTAACACTAATTTAACCAACAAACAATAACCATATACCTACTTGGAAACTTAATATTCTCTTTTTTAGGAAAATTTGCTAGTAACGAAACGTGCATTTATCTTGGTACAGTCACACACACACACACACACACACACACACACACACACACACACGCACGCACACTGCGGCACGCACTGATTCATCCTAATGTTTTTTCCATTTCTTTTCACTTTTTTGTGTTATTTAGTTTTTTTTCATTGTTTGTTATTTATGTGTAATATTTCCTATTGGTATGTCCTACCCAGGAGGATGAAAAGTCGGAAGTGTCCACATTTTTCTTATAATTTATTATCTATGCGATGATTTCTATGTTTCATCCGTTCACAAGTCTGATAGTCTATATTCTCAGGAACGAAATCCGCTGTGAATCTGGGGTTTAGTTACTCGCTTTGTATTATTGAAATTTAGATGGTCAGTCCAACTGCAGGAGATTTCAAATTACTCTAGTTAGGCTTCCTAGAGCTTGATACCGTTTTGCCATTTTTAACTCAACGCCTTTGTGTTAAAACACACTCTTCAATGGGAAATATCACTTATCATTATTGTGTTTGGTATATTTTCTTTCCCTCATACTACCATCATAGTTAAAATGCACACAAGTAAATAACATTACCGTTATTTATAAGCCTTTTAACCGACTTTAAAGAGAAGGAGGTTACATGTAGCATGTCATTTTATTTCTTCGCAATTTTGGTACAACTTAAGCTACACTGCCGTTAAACTACAGAGGTCGTGTATACCTACACAGTGTATACCTATACAGCTAGACTAGACAGAAAAATATTGAGATTTGACATCATTTCTGATATTGGTCTGTATCGCACCTGATGGTAGGTGATGATGTGTCTGGTGATAGATCATGTCTGTCTCGTAACAGCTTCCTTGGTTCGAAACCAAGACAATTTGTGTGTTGCCGGGCGCATATTTATTTATGTTGAGCAAGCAAACCATGTATTTCAAATGAAATTAAAAAAAAATCTTCTTCACATTCGGGCTTATAACACAGTGTCCATAATGTATAATAATATTATTAAAATATTTATTTTATGTACTAAAAATAAACTTAAGCATCGCCAATAAAGTTGACTGGCTATTTTCCTCAGATATATTTTTCAAGTGTCTAGGTACACCTTGCCTGCACATAATTTTGGCATGGTTTCTTATCTAGGTACAATAATTCCATGCTAAAATAGGAACTAGGGTTTTCCGACCGACTATTTTTATCGCTATTCCATACCGAATTTTCTCTGCAAGGAAATTCTTTCAAAAATAACTTCTCAATTTCGTAACTGAATTTCTGCTTGAACCAGATTTTTCCTATTCTATCTGAGTACTGAGATCATTCCATTAGTTCGGGCAGGTGTTTTTGGTCCAATATTATGGTATAATCTCAATTTTCGCTACACTTAAGCAAATTAGATCTTACGTTTTAGGTAAGTAGGTGGCAAGGATGTCGTATCAAAGTATGGGATTCTTCGATGAAGGAAATAAAAAGGTGTGTATTTTTTATCTGCAACTCTGTGTCTTATTCGAAAGCTTAGATTAGCTTTTCTATTCGTCATTTGGGGTATTTAAAAATGATCGTAAAAATAAACATCTCAACTTAAGTGTGACGCGTTGGAAAATGTATTTGCAATTATGCATTGTAGAATGATTCCATTGTATTTATCACCATATTTCTGCTGCATGCACCAATGGAATGACAACTGACGAATTGATGATCATGTCTCAGTATACATCAAAAATAAATTGATGTTAATATCATAATAATATCTTTCCCGTCTACTATAAATAATTTATGGAGTCTTGTACACAATTTCAAAAGATTGGCAGTTTAAGTAATGTAGTACTTGGGAGCAGTAATAGTAGAAGCTTTAAGTATTCTCAAAGTTCCGGAGGATTTAGTTTTCCAGGGCTAGTTTAACTGGCAATGCTTTTAAGTAACCGCTGAATTTAATTTCCGAAGTGAACGTCTTTTGGAAAGTTACGAAGATCGGTTACTCTGTGACGGCGGGCTTTGTGGGGTGAATGTAGAATAATGTGATTGGGAGAAACAGAGCAATGTTGACTAAGACTCGCATAAAAAAAGAAACTGTCAAATTAATACTTGTTTCGATATCATGTCTGTTTTCTTTTTTATTAGTTTTCTAGATAGAGCATACTCTTCATAAAGAGCAAATATCTGCTACTAAGCGGCAGAGATGATAAAAAAATATTGTATGTTAGGACAAAATCAAAACAAGAACCATGACATAACATTCGTCAACTTTTCGGGTTACTAACGAATAACAAATTCTCGATATTTCTATTTGCAAAGTGCGGCGGGTATTTAGCCATTTCGTCCAGTCCTCTAAAACGCACTGTTTAAAATGAACGGGTGAAACGTGGGTAGCTGCTCAAAACGTCAGGAGTACTGTTGAGTCGTGAGTGCCGCGAGCTTTTAGCGCTCACGGTACTGCCTCGAGTGGTGGTTTAGAATACTTCATATTATTCTGTTTTGCTATTCTTAAATAACATTTTTTTATGTAAATTTTTATTTGTGTCGCTAATGAACTATTCGTTGTGGAAAGCCATGGGAGAGGCCTATGTTCAGCATTGGACGTCCTTCGTCATTTTTTTATGCGCCAGACAACACACCAACTGTCTGGTTTCGTGGTAAGGAATTTTCTTCCTTGTGGTACGAAGTACCAGACAAAGATTATGACGGGGGCGTCTCCTATAAATACTTAAATACATATGAATCCATGGAATTCGAACCCGCGACGGCCGGCGTAATAGTCAGGAGCGCTAACCAATACACAAAACACGTCGTCGAACACAAAAAGTGTTCTAGACAACGTGTCTTTTATAAAATACATATAAACTATGGCAGCATATAATCATAACATATGACAATCGCTCTTACACACAAGATACGAGTAACTATTCTAGTCACTTGAAAATAGACTGCCAAATAGTGGTCCCGCAGTCAACTTAGGTACAGTGTAAGTAATTCCACTAGATGTAACAGCACCGGCGGCGAATAAATTAGAAGTCAGAGTTCCTTCACCATTAGGGCTCGTTCATTAATTATTCATCAGGTTCAAGTTGCGAGTGTAGGGCTTATTGAGACGAGGAGTAGGATGTCTGATGCTTCAGGAGGTTTAGGGTTAGTGCTCACTGAGAGGGCTTAGTAAATATAATAATATTCTCCTACCGATTTTGGGTAATGGCGGCCCCTCTCAACAGAGCGAGGTACGCAGGAGATTTATAGATGGTGCCATCCACGAAGGCGCGCCCCACTCTTTTTTTTTGATTGAGGAAAGTGCGGGGTGCGGGGGGTGACACGCGCGTCAGTTGCGAGCCGGCCGTCATTCAAATATTCAGACTCGTCACGAAAGTGGCTCTGCTTAAATTATTTTTAAAATGTCAAGGAAATCCCAGTGTGTTGTACTAAAAAATAAACCTGGTATAATCTACTGTCATTATTAAATTTACTAAAAGAATTATAATGGTAACTTGAACACCATAAACAATTTTAAATAAAAAAAAAACATGTGGTAACTTATAATATTACCGGACCTACGTGAACGAAGTCGCCTAACTGGGAGACTAAGCTCAGCTGCCTTTGCAGTTAGAAAAATTAGGTATCTGACTGATGTTGAAACGGCGAGGCTTGTATATTTTAGTTACTTCCACAGTATTATGTCTTACGGTCTTCTCTTGTGGGGTTCTGCTACAGACATTGAAACCATATTTATTTTGCAGAAAAGAGGCATTCGTGCTATTTATAAACTTAGTCCTCGTGACTCCCTGAGAGACCTGCGTATCCATTGAGTGAGCGGCTCTAGATTCGGTTTAAAGTATATTTATCATTTAGTTACAAGTTAAAAACAATTGTAGAAACAAGATTTTCTTTTTGTAATACGATTGAATGAAAAATATTTCGTTCAATGTGTGCTCACTCAGTCCTCACAAACGGTCAGCCATATCTTTATAATGAAATAAGTTTGCCAATTCATTCAGTGTTCTTTATTTTGTCGAAACTCGCTTTAGTTAGAGCCTGTAATTACAGATCGTCAAGTATCGTATTTAAAATTTTACTATTAATTCCTTGTGCTCACTCCATCCACACGCTATTGAATTTCTATGAACCAACTATTGATTCGCATTCTATTTTATACATTGTTTGAATTGGCTAGAAACAAGATTATTCAGTATAAAAACAAACCACTTTCATTGAGCGTTCTTGAGTAAAATGGATTCCTAGTGCTCACTCCGTCCGCCAACGCTAAATGCTTGAATATTTTTTTTTAGGTTAACTCAAAAGAAATAGTGAATATATCAGTTTTTTGTACAAAAATACCATAAAATATTCGGCAGTACACAGTTTGATATTTCTATTCACTTTTATAGATATACGAAACTTAACTTTTAGTTTAAATGACATATAATAGGGTGTCTCCACGTGACAATAATAAGAGGACATTAAATAAGACTGGATAAATTGAGAAGGTTTAATTGTCACATTCGGTAAATAAATATAAGTACCTATACGCCAGACAACACACCAAGTGTCTTGGCTTCGTACAAAGGAATTTTCTTCCTTGTGTCACGAGTACCATACTACGACTATGGCACTTATGATTATTTTTGCGTCTGCGGATTTGCATCTGTTATTATTAATAACTCAAAGCACAAATTTTTCAGGAAAGTATTATACAGGGTGGTGTTTTGGTCAGCGACGAGCGACTCACTGATGCTAATATGAGTTATGCTTATTCTAAAGAATATTTTTTAAAAAAATTATATGCTAGTTTTATACGAGGAAACCTTTTAACAACCTTCTAAAAAATATCAAAATAAATGGGGAAACTAGCACCCTCACGCGTAGCTCGCACGTATCTACGAAATACTACGCCGTAGCTAGTAAGCTACGAGTAGGCGACTTGGTGTTAATAGTACTCGCCGGCTATATCGTTATGAAAAATTGATTTTGTGGGTCTTTTCCATTTAAAGAAAAATATTTTTTTAATAACTGTTTTGATATCAGTATCGTTTGTACAACCACCCCTGAGTCGCTCGTCGCTGAAACAACACCCTGTATTTTCAGTATTTAAGATACTTCTTTAAGGAAACGTTACATGTTTTTTTGACCATCGTCAAAAAAGCGGCAATGATGGTAGGGTTTATCAGAAGGGCTACCAAAGACTTTCAAACCACCGACTCGCAGATCATACTGTACAACGCGCTAGTACGGAGTATTCTAGAATACGCCAGTGTAGCATGGAACCCCATATACGCGGTCCACTCGCAGCGGATCGAAAGTATTCAGAGATCATTTACTAGATATCTTGCTTTTATATCTTCTGGTATATCTCACAGAGCTCCCTATAATAATAGACTCTCGTTTCTGGGTATGGATGGCTTACGACCTAGGCGGTCTATTCGAGACCTAGCGTTCCTCCATGGCATCCTTCATGGATCACGCAAGAGCGACAAACTAATGGGAGGTGTAGCAGTTTCTGTTCCATCGCGCGTTCCTCGTAAACCACTACGCAAACACACTTCCTACGTTTAAAACCAATGTAGGCAGGCAGGCTCCTTTGGTCAGATGCTGTGAGCAGTATAATGTGCTGAACGCCAAGTCTGGCGATGGGGATCTGGATGTTTTTCACGACAAATTATCTAAATTAAAAAAATCTTTACATAAACTACTGTCCGACTGTACGGAGTAGTGCATATTTTCACACACAATTAATTTATATAAAATGTTCATAATTTATATTTTTAGCGCTGTGTACGCCTGTAATCGGTATATATATAAGAATTTTGTGTCAACTTTTATTTTTTAAGAATGCAATATATGTACTGTTGGTGTACCTATTCAATAAAATAAAATAAAAATAAAATGTTACTTCTGATCTGTATCAAAAAGTTACCCCGTAAATAAATTATTGAATAAAAAAAATTTGTTTATTATTTAATCCTATTACCTCCTTATTACAACGTCAAACTTACAAAATTAAAAAACTTAAAATTAAACTTTGTTTTGTGGCAACGAAAGAATATCCTCGTTAATGCCGTAATTCATGTTATTATTACAAAACCGTTTCCTTAAGGCAAGTAAGCGAGGATGATTACTGCTTAATCGCGTGAAGTTAAGTCGGTTAAGTCCTACTATTTTGTCACGTGTGGACACCCCATTCCACGTCTTTCATACAAAATATGAAACTTTGTTTAAATCTAAAAGTAAATAGAAATATCGATCTGTGTACTGCCGAATTTTTTATGGTATTTGTGTACAAAAAAATGGTATATTCACTTTTTCTTTTGAGTTAACATAGAAAAATATATTCAAGCATTTAGCGTTGGCGAACGGAGTGAGCACTAGGGATCCATTTTACTCAATAACGCTCAATGAAAGTGGTTTGTTTTTATACTGAATAATCTTGTTTCTAGCCAATTCAAACAATGTATAAAATAGAATGCGAATCTATAGTTGGTTCATAGAAATTCAATAGCGTGTGGATGGAGTGAGCACAAGGAATTAATAGTAAAATTTTAAATACGATACTTGACGATCTGTAATTACAGGCTCTAACTAAAACGAGTTTCGACAAAATAAAGAACACTGAATGAATTGGCAAACTTATTTCATTATAAAGATATGGCTGACCGTTTGTGAGGACTGAGTGAGCACACATTGAACGAAATATTTTTCATTCAATCGTATTACAAAAAGAAAATCTTGTTTCTACAATTGTTTTTAACTTGTAACTAAATGATAAATATACTTTAAACCGAATCTAGAGCCGCTCACTCAATGGATACGCACGTCCTGAGAGAGGTCTTTAAGAAAATCAACATATTAACTGTGGCTTCTCAATACATTTTTGACAATATAATGTACGTTCGTAAAAATTTAGATAATTTCATGAAGAAAAGCGACATTCACCCATATAACACAAGAAATAAACACAAGCTTGTCGTTCCTAACTTCAGATTAGTTAAAACTAGTAACTCGTTCATGGGAAATTGTATAAAATTCTTTAATAATATACCACACAATCTTGTCGAATTGCCGGTTGATAAATTTAAGAAACACGTTAAAAACACGCTTATGTCTAAAGGCTAAAATTATAAGGTTCAAGACTATCTAAACGACACGAATGTGTGGTCCGTCCAGCCTGCACCAACTGATGTACTTACCTTTGATGATTTTGATTTTACGGCAGCTAGTGGTGACTGAGTTTGTTCCGGCGTTTCTTCTCAGCACTTGCCTAATTGTCTGTGTTCTGTCTCGAAGCGCTGGTAGGGCCCAAAAGATAAGGAGACATGTTTCGCACATTTATTTTAATTTTTATATTTGACGTTCATAAGTGTCATTTCATGACCTAAATTGAAATAAAGATTTTGAATTTTTTTTGAATTTTGAAGGAAAAACAATTCACGCGTATGAAGTCCCGGTGGACCGATGATTCTATTTTATAGAAAGTTTTTAATCATTTCTTTAAATGTTTTAAAACGTTCTTACGTATTTCGTTTACGTCAATAGTAAAAATGATGCTTGTGCAGTTTAAAAATAATATATTACTTTTCTAGTTACTAACCATACCTACTTAAAACCATATCCAAGTAGAGCATCTTTCCCTTTGAGTGTATTTTTTGAAGTGTGTTGAAGATGTTCCAAATTCAATTCAAAAGCTTACACATATGTACTGTAAACGATTTGGACGAGTGGTGGGGCGCGCCTTCGTGGATGGCACTATCTATAATAGTGCCCAAATTTGTTCGCAATACACAAGTGCATTCTCTGTTTCTTCACTCTCATAAATTCGTTGAGACGGCAGT